>OY751313.1:8875815-9125335 GCA_963564615.1 Rhorus exstirpatorius
CAAACCTGGGCCTTGAAATTAAAGTATACACGTCACGCGGCTGGCAACACAACACCCAGACACCGAGAGCTATTCATAATAAAGTTACACGTATAAGTGTGAAGGCAAGCGAACTCATCCCCATGTATAAAAAAAAGCCTTATTTGAGTTGAGACGGGTTATTTCGAACGATTGGTCGTGTCTTTTATTCATTGTTGACATTTCTTACAATATGCACTGCTCTAGTTTATGCCTTACTTACTTCGGTCTATTAATATTTTTGTCTGCCCTTTCTCAGCGTGTTTGAAAGTGTCTAAAAGAAAATCCGTTGTATAGGCGAAGGCGCGTCGCTTCTCTCGCGAGAAACGCTTTGCCAGAAGTCACCTAGCGGTGCTTTGGCGAAGCTCCGCATACAGTTTGGTGATTCGAGCGCTCCGGTACACTATACATCAAGTTTTTGATGTATACATGTGAGAATATCGAACTTAAAGTTGCAAGTTTCGGGGTTGAACGAATTTTTCATTCTCTCAACCTCGATTACGACAAATTTTCGAAATATATTTGGGTTTTTGAGTATCCAATTCCGTATAAACGAATGATATTGGTGCAGATGGCAGCGTCCATTGGTCGAACCCCGTTATTTGGCAACTTTTCCGTGTCAAAACGATTGCCCGAATTGAAATCTCACTCCGGGGGAAACATTTTTAAAACGAGAGACTGTACCTGAGCTCTCATGAAAAGCAGCAGCAGAAACGCGAATCCGTCCGATCGGAAACCGGTTTCCTTTGCCTTGTACATACGGTCACGAGACTCTTTCTTCCTCTCTCTCCCTCTTTCTCATAGGGACGATTTTTGTCGACGTATATCAAGCGCATATTCGCGCCCTAATACAGGACCGTCTGGAGAGAGAGAGAGTGTAGAGAATAGACCGGCACAGTAGCCCGCGGTAATGGTCGAGAATCCGAACGTCACGAAAATATTCACTAATTTTTACGAAAGTAAATGTAAAGAAAAGAAAAATAGAATTTAAAATAAATGAAAATGTCCATTAACGATCAAGGAGCGTATAGACGAATTGAGAAATTCATTCTGTCCACGCACAGCCTTGATTAAAAAAAAATCGCAATTAAAGTCGATAATTTTTTTTTCCTCTTTCCCATCCTTTTTGGAATAATAATAATAATAATAATAATAATAATAATAATAATACTAAATAAAAAAAAAGAGATCGTGGTGAGAGACCGCGAGTAACGAGCTACAGTGGCGCTTGGATCACGTGACGAGCATAAATTGCGAGTTTGGCGAAAACGGGGCGCGCTGGTGACACGTGAGATGGTGCTACGGTCTTTGGACGATAGAGACCACCACGCTACTATAGCAGTAGCCTCTTCGTGTTCGGCATATATTCGCGTTTGTATGGAATCGTGAAGTACGCGGGGGGTTTACCGTATTCGTCGCACATTCTCTCTCGTCGTGTTTCTTCCTCCGGAGAGAGAGAACGAGAGCGCGTAGCACGAGAAAAGGCATCGCGGAGAAGACTCTGGTATTCCGTGCGGGACTCGAGCGTTCGCGTCGGCGATCGCGCGCGATGAGATACATTGTGATGCGCCGCGAGGGGGATGGGGGGCTGCTAGCACTTTCCGAGCACCCTCGGAACTACGAGAATACGTGACGAGCATTAAACGTTTTTTTTTTTTTTTTTTTTGCGAGAAACCCCTGAACTTTACTTTCCACATAGAGCTGCAATAGCTTGTGTATATAGTGGAGCCCTGGAAACTTCGATTTTTGACGATTTTATTGGCTCGCTCCGGGCCGTATGAAAAAAAAATTTCGTGCAATCCTGATGAACTAAAATTAGCATTTTGTACGAATTGTTTCCGGAAAATACTTCCAAATGTTTTGGATCATCTTTTTTTATTTCAAGTACCAAGGGGCTGCAGGAAAAAAAATGAAAGAAATTATAATCTTTGTTTAACTCGCTAAGAAGGCCCACTAGGGCTTACTTATACGATAGCTGAAACCCTATACTTATACATGGGCCGAAGGCACTCAAGTTAACTCAAAATAATTTATCACGAATCCGAAAATCATGGAATTGAGATGTAAATATGTAATAAAAAATTCAGATTTTTCTGTGCATTGTGCTCTGCCTGGTGTACCTCCTTAAATCTCACGTCAAACTGTCCACGTCACAGCAAACTTCAGTGATGTCACATCGCGACCGCTGAAGTATTCGTCACCCCTACCGGTCGAAACTTTATTTTGTAATTTTTTTTCCCCAAGCAATACCGTAGAATTTATTAATTTTTTTCATTTGTTTGTTTGTTTAAATTTATCACGCCTTCATCTATAATCTGGAGTTAAAAATAAAAGTTTAAAAGCCGTTTTCGAATTATAATCGAAAGACCATTTCACGTAACCATTACCCGTTGTTTTGAAGATAGGAAAAACAGCGAACTGTAAGCTTGTGTGGGGCCAGGTCAAAATGCTAGAATTGAGCTGAATTTTTTTTTTAGCTTAACTGCTAAAAAAATGCAACCAAGAAGTTGAAAAAATAGGTACAATTCGACTAACTATCGAACTAATTTATTGTAGCTTAAAAATGAGAATTTACAGCACCGTTATAAAATTATTCATATTTTCAATTGCGAATTTGCTCGAAAATAAAGCACACACAAATATTAGGCTGTGAAATACATGGCAAAGCGTAGACAGGCACAAGTGCTGCCTACCTTGCCCACATTCGGTAGTCACGCACAGAGATCTCACAAATGACTTCTTCAAGATAATTAACAAAGTATATCATTTATTCTTGTTCTCCTGATCAATAATTATTAGTCCATAGCATAGTCCATAGCATAGCTTCACTAAACACTTTTCCTTCCCAGCGAAAGAATTTTTTATCCGGACCAATATTCATTGTTGGCACTGTTGAGCAATCGTTTTTGAGGTTATGAATTGAGCGCCTTTAAGCTTCGTGACACTGCTACCAATCCGAAACGCTGCCGTATCGTCTCGCGTTACTTGAGCGATAACAAATTATAGAAAAAACTTTCATAAAGTAATTAAAACATTTCCTATAATCATCGATTGGTCAAAAATGAATATTTTTATAGACACGTATAAAAAAATCGTTTCAATACGTATGTTCAATACGACGATTATTTTATATAGCGAAAAGTTGGTAACAACCAATCGGCCCCATGTGTATAAGCATAAGCATATTTAAGTTTTTTTCGATGATCTTCAATTCTAGTACGATTAAAAAAAAAAATTTTAATCAAATGCTTCCATGCGTTATAGTTAGAAAAATGATAAGAAGAACGTGAATTTTAGGAATATTTTCACATACAGATTATTCTTATCAAATTTCAAGGTCATTGGTTTCACAGACATATCTTTCTGAAAATTTCGAAAATATTTCATTCAGATGATTTATCAAGCACACGGATTATTCAATGAAAATTATAAAAATTGTTAACTATTCTTTGTAATGAAAAAATCTCATTGCAGCGTAGGACAAAATTAATACAATATTTTTTATTTTCATGTAAAAATTCAATCTTTTCGATTATAGTATAAACAAGGGTAAAATTTTGTGTGATAAAAAAAAGATCGGATGCGTTATAATTCATGAAACAAAGAATAATTTTTCCGAATAATTCATTTACAACAATTTCTTTTATTCGTTATTAATAACTTTTCAATATTATTGTTGTTGAAAAATCCTTGGTTCTTTCGATGTCGTTGAATGTCTTTTTTTTTTAATTCACAACTCATCGGGATCGACTAAAATTACTTTTGGATGGAAATGTAAGAGATCGAAAAAAAAACCTTGAAATTTCTATAATTTACGAATTTTTCTTAGTATCTCCCGTAATTATAAAATATAAATCGGGTAAAAAAAAAAACAAATTTTCCTGTCAGAAACGACAATGATGATTTTTTTTTATAAATTAAAGCGAATTCATGATTTTATTTTATAAATATGTTTTTTTCGATAAAAAAAAAAAGTCTCGAAAATTTACGAGGTCAACGGATATCGGGTGTCTGTCTATTGTCCAGCGAAGACGGTTGCGCAAGTTGTTTATCGGGTCTGTGATAAGAGAAGAAAAATACGAGTTCGAAATTATACCCCCTTTTGCCCTGCGTACAATTTATGGAATATTTAGCCTCGTCTTTATTACGATAAAGATAAGCGATAAAACGGCTCGATAAATGCCTCTTGTCTATACATAGAAACGAGCGATAATAACGAACCTATTCATCATTCAAGCTGACAGTGATAAAAAAAAAAGCTCTTATCTCGCCTTCTTTTTTTTTTTACTCTGCTCGTGATATCTTCGTGAATAACGTCATCGTGTTTTTCACGATAAAACTTCCCTCTCCCTCTCTCTCTCTCTCTCTCTCTCTTTCTCTATATTATAAATATTTTTTCAAAACGCTCTCGGCTTTTTGTTTTTCAATTTTACATTTCATTTTTATTTTTTATTTTTCGTTTCTTGCTTTTTCATTATGCATGACAATTGCCGCTCCGTTTCACGATTTATCGTATTCTCCTCGAGCGTTATTATACATATATACTCGTTGTGATAACGAAATTTACGCTCCGAAGTTGAAAACTTATTGCGTGGCGAGTGAACGTCAATGACGACGACGACGTCAAAATAACGACGACGAATCCGTTGGACGATAAGGCCAGTATCAATAACCCCCCCTCCGAATACTGCACATAATATCTCTCTTTCGTCCGTGTATGCTTTGAATTGTCAAAATCGACACGCGAACGTGACTTTTCATTCCAAAACTTTTGCTAGAATATCTCTTTTTCTTTTTTTTTCAATCTCGTCCATAGATGCATACTTCTCGTTGCTATGAAACGTGTTTTTTTTTTTTTTTTTTTAATAAATTTTTTAATTATTGACCCTTGTTCATCTTCGTAGACACCATTTTTTGCAAATTTCATAACATTCCAATAAATAATTTCTGGCATCAGTTTATGAGGTAATTTTCCTAATCGGAGTCTGACGATCTCATAGACTATGATTTATATATTTATCTTTATATAAATATGTCGCGCTCCATGTCAACTCAGTCACCCCGTTTTTTTTTTTTTTTTGGTCTCGAAAAAATTATTCAGTATGGGCATTTCGAAGGACAATATATCCCCGACGTTTCATCAAAATTTCATCCCCTCACTATCGTTGGTTCTCGAGATAATCATTAATGAATTCTCAATTTTGTAAAAATCATAGCCTTGTAACTATGCTGATCGGACTTGAACGATTAAAAAAAAGAATTTTTTAAATATTTTTATTGCCCTTTAAAAAAAAAAAATATGCCGTCATCGGAGAAAAGCTCATTAGACAGTTTTCGGGGAAATTTTTCGATTTTTTTTTTTCTACGAAAGGGCGCCACCCGGAAATCCACTCACTACTTTTTTTTCCTGATCGAGAGGGGCAATACGCAACTCCAAAGAATTTTTTCAAGATGGAAGAGGGCATCAGTGAAGAGGGAAAAATTGTTTTTTTGTCAATTTACCCCGAAAACTATCCAATAAGGTTTTCTCCGATGACGGCATATTTTTTTATAAAATTTTTTTTTTATAAAATTTTATTGCGAAGGGTAGAAAAAATAAAAAATATTCTTTTTTTAATCGTTTAAATCCGATCAGCCGTTACAGAGTTATAATTTTTACAAACTTGAGAATTCATTAATCGCGGTATCTCGAGAAGCAACAATAGTGGTGGGATGAAATTTTGGTGAAATGTCATGGATATTGTCCTTCGAAATGCCCATACCGAATAATTTTTTCGAGACCAAAAAAAAAACGGGGTGGCTGAGTTGACATGGAGCGCGACATATATATGTAAATATACTTATTATTTTTTACTCTCGTAAATTTCGACCGATTCAAACTCAATTTTGATTTTCATAAATATATTTTTTTATTTTCAATTTATCTGTTTTACATTTTTTTTTTCAATGATTTTAAATAATTTTTTTCGAATTTATTTTTATTCTCACGGGAAATCGAGTATCGGATATAACGGGGGAATATATATAGCGCTAAAACCGATATGTTTCGACGTTTTGAGCTATATTTAATGCATCTCCTACCACTCGACCTATTTTGCAACTTGTGGACAGAAATAATATTCAAGCGTCGTTATAGTACGTATGCTAATGGCGTTATAAATACGTTATAGAAAGGAAAACCTCGAGATCGGCTAGCATCGGTATTATTATATGGACAAAAAAAATTTTGAAAAAAGAGTACCAGGGAATAAGGTGAAAGTAAAATTTGCAAAAAGAAATTGTAATTTAAGGCCTGGAATAAAAAAAAAATTATTATTTTTTTCCGGAAAAAACTTTAGTATTCGAAAATTCTCCAGATAAAAAAAAACTGATAAATTTAATGAATAATTAATGAATCAATATTTTAACGAATTTTAAAGTGCGCGGAAATAATTATACAGCTTTTATAGTCCATAAAATAATCTTATTTATGACTATTATTATTACGAAAAAAAAAAGCAATCGATCATGGATAATTCATTAATTATACCCAATTGTGTAGTTCTGTGTGAAATCGATGAAAAAAATTAATATATAAATTTTCGCAAAATTTTAGAGACACGTGCAGCTGTCATAATTCATTTGTTTATTTTCTTTTTAATAAAAATAAAAATGGTCAATCAATCATTGGCATTTAATTAAAAGTATTACAGTCCTCGCACATTTTACCCCCACTCTTCATCAGTTGCTACAGATATGATATTGAATGCCCCAGCATGCTTGGATCGCTTGAGATCGTAAAATCCTTACCCTTTTTTTTCATATTATTTATAAATTGTTTTTCCCCCGCTTCGAGCATTGTCAATAAGTAAAATGACAATAAGCAATGATTGAGCGATTAAATTTTACATTTTTTGCAATAATATGTCACAAAAACGTTGATTAACAATCATCGAGTTTTAAGCTGCGAGGATTTCTACTATATCATTCATACTTGTACGTGTTATACGGTGTACATTTGGGCTGGTGCAAGGGGAATAATTTTTTTAGTCTCGGGAATTCGTGAAGGTCGATGCTGAAGAAAACAGGACGACCTTGACTAAATCCTCGTTTTCTCGATCGCGATTCCCTTGCATTTCTCTTTCTCTCTCTCTCTCTCTCATTTTTTTTAACGCTGCTGCTTCAAACTCGATCCGAGAAGGTCGAAAACCACACAAGCCCTTGGCGTCTGTATAGTCACAAAAATTCTGTCCATAAGAGACTCGAAGATATATTTCTCATTTATTTCTATTATAAACTTGTCGATCGTTTTAATCCGCGCGACCTTGGAAAAATTAAGACAGCGTTAAAGAAAAAGTTGAAATTTAATTCTCACGCCTCGTCAAAATTTTGTTTATCCCTCGCCAAGTTTCACGCTATTGAAGATCGTTTGTTTTGTCTTCGAAAAAATGTCAAAGTTTTTTCGTTCATCCATGTTTTTGTTTGAATCAAAAATCACATTTTTACGAAAATATTTCCAAAGAAGGTTCGAAAAATTGCATCGAATATAAAAAAAACAAAATTCACGTAGTTGAAAAAATAAATATTTCATCGATAATAGATTAAATAATAATAAAATAAATAAGGGGCAGCTGTCCCGGATCTCCGGACTCTCATAATTGCGTGAATAAAGAGAGCTCCGATAATTCGGTGGTCAGTTCACCAGGAAGGCACGTGCCCCACGAGCCACATCTCGTGACACTCGGCCTGTTGCCCCGAACACGCGGTTGTAAAAAAAAAAAAAAAAAAAAAAAAACCACCCGAGAGAACCCTGGAGAGTCAGAAACAAAAATTAGACTTCCGAGCCGTGAGGTTTGAGTTATAATTTACGCCGGGCATAGCATAATTTATAATTTACCGAGTGCTATTAATTTTATTCAGATAACTGGTAAAACGGATAATCGTCCGGTAATGGAAAAAAAAAAAAAAAAAAAAAACGAGAACGCAAAACGTACATAAAAATATCTCTGCTTTTATGTATGTACGAGGCACTCCGAGTGCCAAATCAACAGTGATCCTTATCATTTTTCCAATTTTTCTTTTCTTCCCTTCGAGTACATGCCGACGAATGAAAAAAATTGCCCACACCAAATTTCAGATTTTTTTTTTCTTTGAAAATTTGTCCGCCCGTAACGACGAAGAGAGTGTACCGAATAAATTTTTCGATTAAACAAAAAAAATGTCGAAATTACTTCGATTATGTTCGTAGCTTTTGTTTTATTTGTCAATAAATTTATTCACATTAATCGCAAAGTTAATTTTTTTTCATCAAAAATAAATAGGAAAAGAAAAAAATTAAAACAAGTCCTTTTATAGTTGTTCTTTTTTTTTCAAGCAAATTTACAATGCTCGTAGCTTTTGTTTTACTTATTAATAAAAAAAAAAAATTTAATAAGGTCCACCCACAGCCAGGTCGATTTGACACGAAACGCCCCATACACTCATTCGCTAAGCTCTTGCAATTCATGAGATACGTTAAGTTGCGACGTAGAAGCGAGAATTATGTCACACGCGATTGCTCGTGTAGCTCGGTTTGTGGTCTGTCTATAATGTAACGTCACGTTTTCGCTATCGTATGGCCTGTGTGTGTGGGCTTCGTTACACCACTCTACAATATGAGTCAACGTGTCGTCCATTGAAAACACGCGAGACTTTTTTTTTTCAACGCGTTGCGAAAATCTAAACCGACACGAGTAATATCATATGAATTTACAGACACACACAAACAGTGTCTCGATATATCCACGAGTGTATAGACACGTGGCAATTTATAGCTCGAGCAGGCACAAAAGATGCGAAGAAATTTTTTAAATTTAATTTCGCAATATGCATGAAGATCCTCGTTTTTGTTTCGAGATTTTTTCTTTATTGCCTACGAGGATAATCTATTGAAAAAGTAAAATCGAGTATTTTATCGATAACAGAGGATGAGATTGTGATTTTTCTTTATTTCAAAGTATTTCGATGTCGAAATTTTTTTTTTTAATTGTATGTGGTGCTTGGAAAAATATAGATATATATAAATCTTCGTTAATAAATTTTTGATAATGGTGATTGCAGTATTTTTTAAAATAATTTCTAATTAGGTGTTATTTTACTGAATTTTTTTTCAGTAGGTTCAGGTGGT
Source organism: Rhorus exstirpatorius (assembly GCA_963564615.1). Classification (NCBI taxonomy): domain Eukaryota; kingdom Metazoa; phylum Arthropoda; class Insecta; order Hymenoptera; family Ichneumonidae; genus Rhorus; species Rhorus exstirpatorius. The sequence goes on from OY751313.1 coordinate 8,884,979, forward strand.
TTTTTTTTTTATAAAAATTACTTGAAAATATAAAAATGGTTTTGGTAGTTTTTATTTAATTTGTAGAACGATCTCTTTTTTTGCAATTATTCGTCCATTCGAATTTTACACTCGTAAAAGCAACAGCCTCTTTTGTGTTGCTGAGGTCCAAGGTCAGTATAATCTCGAGGATGTATATATCTATATATATAATATAGTCGAGTGATGACGTACCAGGCAAGACTGCTGTGTGTAACCGGGTATTTATACAGAATGAAGTGTGAATAACCCCACGGTCTCGTCGGCATTTTCATATATATATATGTATACACTTTCGCCTCGCGCTTCTGGGTTGGAAACGAGATCGCGAGACGCGTCGACCGTGAAATATTATATGCGCTGGTATACACGTTCTCGTCATCGCGTCACGTGAACGAGAAAAGAGTTTTAAGAGTGAAAAAAATAAAATTCACTAAACAGATTCGTGTGGAGTTTGCAAAAATTTTGTATTCGTATCTTTCTTTTTGAGAAAGAAAGACAAAATTATCATTTCGATTATTCGGGCATTAAAATATTTTGTAACATTTTACAATTATTCGAACGAACACATTAAATTATTTTCAATTTAATCAATTTTATAACAAAGATTAAATTTTGTCCCAAAACGTTAATTTAATTTAAATTAAAAAAAAAAACCATTTTACATTAATTTGAAACGAATGAAAATTAAATTGGGCATTATCATTCTCAGATTTCAATTGAACATCGATTATCCGATCAAAGTTTTAATTAATGAGGATTGGATAATCCTACCGATAATAATAACGTTAGCAAAGAGCGAGTCGTGGATTCAGGAAAACGATAAAAAAGATTTACTCATCTCAAAACTAATAAATTTCATAAAATTTTAGGACTTGAGAAAAAAAATGCACCTTTCTACATTATCGCAATTACAAGCCTCCCCCCCGTACATATAATTTGACCATCGATTATAATTTTACCGGAAAATTTATCAAGTCCCACAAAAACAATTTTATAATCACCGAAAACGAAAAAAAAAGCATGAATAAATTAATTACTCATTCAGTGAGCCAGTATTCAAATATTAAAATTAAGTTAGCCATTGTCCGCGATAATCGATCGCTGTCGCAGTACGTTATTTATTTCTCATTCGTCTTTTTCGTTTGCTCATCATAGAGGCTCCAAGAACACATGGGCTAACCCACATTTATGATCGAACGAGATAGAGAGAGGGAGAGAGAGAGAGAGAGAGAGAGAGAGAGAGAGAGATCGTTTATAACGCTTTCTCGAGTAGAGAGAGCCCATCTGTTGAGGGCACCTGACACGATTCACCTGCCACAAGGTATGCGCTAAGCGCCCTAGTGGCGAACATCATCAGATGCGTCTGCGTCAGGTGCTTCTTGTACCGACTGGTGTTCCAACCTCTCTCTTCCCATTTATTTTTCTCTCCTTTTATTTTTTTTTTTCTCTTTCTATCTTTGCCCGCTGACTCTACCGGGCTTATAACGGACGCTCGCGAACAAAGAAAAGTGAAATTCGAAGAAGTGTGCTCGCCCAACGGACGCACCGGTGTTGCTCTCGGCTCCGGTCTCTGTTTACACGTTGAAAACCACAACCCCATCCACAGCATATATATATAAATATATATATATGACGTTACATTGCGCAGATGTATGAACAGATACATCGAATAATTATTGAGCGTATATTTCGAGGCAATGTAAAGTATACCGCGCTCGGTAATACTAAACCCCATTACCTATGTTCTTCGAGACTTATATATTTCGAAAAAAAAAAAAACAAATTAGGCTCTGAAAATTAATGGATGCATAATGTCGTCTCGGGGTGGATAGGGAAAGACGACTTTGTTTCCATCCGAGTTCCATCATCGATATAGTTTGTCACGTTAAGTCCACTTTGCTATAAGGAAAAATGTTGGATTTTAGATCTACAATCTGGTTTAGATCTGCGTAGTTATTTCTACGATCAAATTTGATTTATGTAGCTCTGAATTTTGTAGAATTGTAGATCTATCTGGATCTCTCCGTACATAACGGTAGATTTCCTTAGATGCGAGTAGATCTAATTAAGATCCAGGTAGATCTAATTCAGATCTAGGTAGATCTAATTCAGATCTAGGTAGATCTAATTCAGATCTAGGTAGATCTAATTTAGATCTAGGTAGATCTAATCGAGATCCAGGTAGATCTAATTAAGATCCGGGTAGATCTAATTGAGATCTAGGTAGATTTTATTGAGATCCAGGTAGATCTAAACTATTTTTTTCCCCGGGGAGTGTGTAAGAGAGAGCGAAAGAGAGAAATGGCTGAGAGAATTTGTCCAAAAATTCGAGAGGTTATGCTGACCTTTTTCTTTGTCTTAAGAGAGTTAGAGAGAATGAGTGCCCAATGAAATATCGATTCGGCCATAATAATTATATATTCAAGTCAAAAAAGAAGTCTTTACAGGATCCTGAATATTTCTTATTTGCCAAAATTGTGAATATGGAACGATCTGCTATGATAGATTTTTTTTTTTAATACCAGACCCAAGATACGTGTTATAAATTCTGGCAAAAAGTATCCACAATTTTAATAATAGTTCTCAAATCGAAAAAACATGGCATGAAATCCGTGCCATGTATCTCTATTGTGATCTTTATAACGTCGTGTTGAAAAAAAAATACACACAAAAAGTTTAATATTTTCTGAATATTTGCCGTCACGAAAATTATCCATCCACGAATAACGTATGCATAAATTTCAAGTCGACCATTTGAATTCCTTCTGATATTCATTCTTCTTTAGTATTCCCCTAAAAGTGGATACGTAAGAGGCATACAATTACAGTTATACCTTGTATCGATACAAGAAACAGATATATTGAAAAGTTTTCTCTGCCGCTTGCGTGCTTGAGAAACTCGAAAGGAAATTTGTCACTCGTTTCGATACGATATGTTTGAACAGTTGGCCCCTGGATCACCGATAAAATAAAGTCACTCCCATGTCCCATGACTATGAATGTATAGCCTCGAGCGGCCTCGAGTAATGACGAGATAAAATGAAGTACCTAGAAAAAAAAAAGTCATCATAACAATCAGCTGTTTGGGGTCGATTCAGTTGGATAAAAATTTTTGTAACTAACCACGCACTAAATTACGATTTTATTTAATTTTTTTCCATTACATGCCCAATTTTTTCTCCCGTTTTAATTACAAATAAATTAACGTAAAATTAAAAATCAATTAACATCGAGCTTGAAAAAAAAAAAAAAGAAAATTGATTTTGACGATTTTCCATGCTCTTGCGCAATGGACAGAATGAAAAAAAAAAGGGAAAAATAAATACTCGCATGTGAAAGAAAGAAGAAAACAAAACGATAATAAGAACAAATAATTTATTCATCATTGCCCATGAATTAAAAGATATATAATTTCACATATTTTAAAGACACGCTGCGTACATTACTGAGATACTCGATAATTTTTTTCATGTCCAGGCACACATGAAAGACTCCTCGAAACGTGTAAAATAGAAAAAAAATGATGATAATAATAATACGAGATAATAATAATAGTACGTGAGTAAAAAACGCGGTGTAATGAGATGACGCGTTCTCGCGTCCTCGAACCAGCGTCGAGACTATACAATGCACACTCACATACGTTACTTTTTCTGTACGGATATGGAACCCTCGAGAAGATGACGTACATACGTGTACTTTTCAAAGTCTCGATTGCACTTTTCCCACGCGCTTAGTCAACAGCTTGCCTTGCCATCGATGTCTGGTCGAGGCGTTAATGGAGTTAATGCATTTAAAAAAAAAAAAGAAAAAAAACATGTAGACTCAGGCATATATGAATATAATCGCGACTATAAATGAACGAGAAACGAAGAAATTGCATCACTATCCTTCTACATGTGCTATAGACATCTTACATATTTAATTACACAATGACTTATGCACTTGCTTGATTCACTCATCGTCTCACGTACTCATAGACGTAATTTTTAACGCAATAAAATAATTTATTTATCAAAATATTAAATATGTATATTTTTTTTTTCGAGGTACAACGATTATTCGTGAAATTATAAAAATTTTCGACAAAAGTTCAAGTTCCGAGCTTCAACGTGCAATTAACGTTACAATTAACTCATCACATTTGAGTATAATTGATTTTTTTCAATGCAAGTAAATCATAAAATAAAAATAAATTTCTTTTTTTAAACCTTTATAAACTTGGACTTTAATTTTTATTTCACAAATATATTCTTTAATTCTTATTTTACCCTTTTTATATTTCCCTCGAGCTTCACCTAGATAAATCGTGCCGAGAATTCACGAGTAACGTAAAAGTGAATTGATATCGCTGCGCCATAGTCCTCGTGTTACAACGAGGCGAGAGGTGGTTAGTTTATTCTCCCTGAGAAGGAGAGAAAAAGAAAAACAGAGAGAGAGAGAGAGAGAGAGAGAGAGAGAGAGAGAGAGAGAGAGAGACTCACGAGAGTTCGTGCGTCGGGTCATTTGAACGAACAAAAGGAACGCGAGTTGCAGTGAAACAAAAAAAACGAGAGAAAGAGCTCTAATATATGGCAAGAGAAAGAGAAACTTGAATAAGAGAAAAAAAGAAAAAAAAAAGATGTAACGCAGTCCAAGAACGCGAAGTAGCGTGCCGAATAGCACTCCGAGTGTCGGAGAGGAAGAAACTCTGCACAAAGTTGGCGTGTTCTTCCTTCCATACCGGCTGAGCGATGCGCACACGCGACCCGCCGAAACAGACCGTTGAAAGAGAAAGAAAGAGGGGCTGGAGGAGAGTCGTCGGAGTGAGGTAAACACGCGATATCGCGTTAGTAACGTTTCGCCACACCCCGCTCTAGCATTATAACCTAAAATCACGCCATAACCATCGTGATTATATATTATGTGTGTATATGCATGCACCGGAATATGCAGGTGAACGCTGCGAGCGGTTCGTTTGTCTTTTTTTTTTCTTATTATTATTTTCTTTTTATCCAGCATGCAGCTTGTACCGGCTACGGGAAACGAATAGGCAGTTCGCAGAATATATTGGATCGAGAGATTAGCCCCCTTTGTTGGTCAGTTGGAACTAAAGCACATTTTTTTTCCTCGTTTTTATCATCAGTATCGAGATCATGATAATATGCTTAGGAATCGTGTACAGGCAAAATTCGAATGTTTTTGTTCGTAGACTCGGAATTTGGGTTGGGGAAATGGCGATTAACTGAAGCAAGGAAAGTTAGAAGTTATAAAACGTAAAATTGTGCTTGGACGAATAATTTTTTTTTTTTTTTTTTTTTTTTTGACAATCCATTTTAACGAAGATATTTTTAAAAAGGGTTGATGTACGACGGAGAAAAAATTAGAAAGGCTTTTCGAATAAAATGTGAAAAAAAAATTCCAAGATTCGAAATGGCCGAGACTAAAGAACCAAGTGTGCATTATAATTGTGACGTGATGCTATTGGACTGTGGTCGATTTTAACGTGCAAAAAAGTTCCTCTACAATTTATATATATATACACATGTATATATAATCTATATATAGAGAAAGAGAGAGAGAGAGAGAGAGGGAGAGTGATTGAAAGTCTTCGATGATCACGTGTCCTTTAGCTGCGCGTTGATTTAGAGGAAACATCCAAATGGCGTCGTCTAAACGATGACAGATTTTTATATATATATATAGGAAATAGGAAGAACGTGTGTGTAGATTTGAGATTAAAATGGTGTTCCATATTACCACCAGAGCTCGTTTAACTGTCGAGAGGTTAGGTTTGTTTATAAACAGCGAGAAAGGGAGAGAGAGAGATGAGATGAGGTTCTCGCTCGATCCAGGCTCTTCGTTTCGTATCTACAGCTGTGTTATAGCTAGGCCGAGAGTTCGGTGCAAAGTCGGAACAGCGGACTGATCGATGCACCAGCGCATCTACAAAATTCCTTCCATTTTCCCCCACTCTTCGTCCATGCCGGACGACGCCATCTTTGCCGTTTTATAGTACAACATAGTAAAGCGTGACGTCACGCTGCAGCAGCCTGGCTCGCTCGATGAAGCGACGCGAAAGTGAGATAGAGATATACTGATATATATATATATATATACACGTGTATCTTTACATCCAGCGATGTTTGTTGGACACTGGGGCAGGGTTTTACAATAGCAAGATTGCTCACTCTGGCGCAGTTTTTGTTGCAAGCGAGGTGAAATTCCATTCGAGCCATTGCAGTTGAAATGTTCACTCGTAAAATTCGCTAGGATTCTTTGTATGATTAATTTTAAGAATTATATAATCTATGTAAGAATTTTTTAAAATAAAAATCCAGTGAAAATTAGGCAGTCAATTGCACATTAATACTCCATTGGACTGGAAATGCCCCCCCCCCCCCCCCCCCCTCCCAATTACGAATTTTAAATTTCCCGCGCATGTAAAGCCACGAAATATTCGTTTTTTTGTTCCCCTTTTTCTCCTTCTGAACTCGCTGATATGGATTTGAGTGGCATAGAGCTAGAAAGAGAGATAAGCGAGACAGGAAGATGGCGCTGCAGAGCGCTGAGTAGCGGCGATGAGAGGAAGCTCGTTGTCGTTCCAAGCTTGTAAAAAGCAGGCGAGACCGCATGACATCAGGCCGAGATGCGCAAGAATCTTCAGAGAGATATTGCAACCGCTCCGTCGTCGTGTGATACGTAGTAAAAATGTTTATAGAACGATTACGTCACTGTAGTATATAAAGTATCAGCAAAATTATTAAAAAACAAATATATATATGTTATATATATATACGAAGATGTATGCATATATGGGACATTCCACGTCAACTTGAACCCACGTCCAATTTCATCTAAAATTTCGTTCGTATTTCTTATAAATTCAGCTTTACGTTTCCTTTGAATTGAGTTTTGTCAAGTTTTTATAGAACGAGGCTTTGGCAAAAAAAAAAATTTTTTTCATTTTCACTGAAATCAAAGTCGAAACGATAAAGTATTTAACGTCACAGGTACATTTGTCGATCCAAATATTCTTGCGGAAATTACATTCTCCCATTATCCTTGAAAATTATTATCATGCCAAACTCAAATCGTCGATACCATCAGCTGTTGTGAATTGAACTGAAGCACGAGGTTTAGTGAATTGATACTGAAAGTGTTGAAACTTCCGATTGATCTGAAGCGACCGGAAGAGTGATTGGGGGGGGGGGGGCAGAGCTCGAGGAAATTCGTGGTAATTCGCGAGTCATTGTTGTGGCTAGTCAGCGTTGATTGTGCTGGCACGGAAAAGCAAATGCGTGCGTGGGGTATTCCGGGTCACTCGAAAAAAGTTTCGAATAAAAATGAATAATACGACTAATGATTATATCTTTCAAAAATTTCAGCTTTATCATTATTATTCAGTATTTTTTTTTTTTTTTTTTTTCAAGTTATTTTTAATGATTTATTCTCGTTGGCAAAAAATTAGAGGATTCCCTTTATCGGAGAAAAGTGTTTAGTTCTAACAATAAATTCTAATAATAATTATCTTCGTTATTTTTCTTTTGTTTATTATGATCATCGTTGTTTCTAATACAGAGATTTATATGCCCTAAACGATGATATATGCCGCGCGTTTCTTCTCTAGGGATCCCGCTAGTCGGAACTGATTTTGTCCGTTCTCTTTCACGCTAGTTCGTAGTTTGGTCACGAGTCGCTACCCGCCCTGCGATCTGCCACAACCGTATACATCGCATATAGCATGTGTAGTAGCATCATAGTACCTCGGCCGTGACTAGTAACCGGTTGGTTTGAGCTATCCGTGACGTCATTCATGTCACACTCTGTTCACGCATCGTGGAGTGCATGTAGTACGATCCTTTTTCTCGCTCTCTCCCTCCCTCATTTTTTCTGACTGCATTAGGGCTGCGTGCTGGGACGTATATTTTTCCTGTCACTGGAACATGCTTCGTTGAATTCTTGAAACTTGCTCATGTCGTATTTTCAGATAATAACAATAATAATAGTAGTAATAATAATAATAATAATAACAACAGAAGTAGTAGTTACAGTTAAAATATTATTACTATTATTATTATTATTATAACTATTACTATTATTATAATTACGCGCTAAAATGGTTTCCAATTATGAAATTGCCAGAAACCATTAGCGTGACCGGGGCCAATGAAAGTGATAATAAAAAAGAAGACGAAACCTTCAATATATACATATATATTATATAAATACTCGATTTATTGCGCGTTGTGCTGACAAACGAGCACAGTCATCTATTAAACGCGATGTCTAGTACAAGCAAAGCATATAGGACAACAGACGGTCGCGCCTTCACGACGATGACGACGACAACAACGAGACGCAATTTTTTTTTGCGGCCCTGCATTTTAACTCGCCTCCCTCTCTGCCACTCCGACTGAACACTTAGCGCTTAGCGCACGGCGCTCTCGATGACGTCATCCCATTGATTCAACGCAGCAGAACTCTGAGACACTGGGAGAGAGAGAGAGAGAGAAAGAGAGAAACTATTTCTGGCTCACCGGCACAGCCGAGAGAGCGTATCGGTGAACTTACCGCGCTGTGTCGAACAAATATTAAATTCTGTGATGTGTATTTGGAAAAATTTCAGTAATGTTGCGATGATTTTATTAATTCATGATTTCCCTACGGACTATCGTTGCAAAGGATATTTTTTCTTTCTTTCTTTCTTTCTTTCTTTCTTTCTTTCTTTCTTTCTTTCTTTCTTTCTTTCTTTCTTTCTTTCTTTCTTTCTTTAACTCGTCACCATAAATTCTCATTTAATTCGTAATTCGTTGAATTATTCCACGCTCATCTTTAATTGGTAGTTCTCGATACTCGTTTACCCTCATTCCGTTCTGTTTCCCGTACATCTCGCTTAAATTTGTTCCTTCATAGCTTGCTCATTCTTTAATACATAGTAAAATTCAATTAACGCTTCGTCGTGAACGAACGTAGTATACCAGAAAGAGAGAAAGAGAGTGAGAGGTCCTGCGGTGCGAGTGAGAGGACCGCGCATGCGCGGTTGCCGGTAGGCCAAGGACATGTGCCAACTCTTCTCCCTGTAGGGGTCTCTCTGGCACGACAAGCAGCATAATCCATGCGCGCTCGTAGTTTCGAAGAACGGGTGCTTATCCCACTGCATGGGGATTATCGATTTGAATTTGCAATAAATTCATATTTAGATATTTTCAAAATTTTATTACGATTCAACTGAAATAAATAACCAATACCCTTGCGAATTGTAATGCAAAAAAAATTAGCATATACTTTTTCGCATATCATACTTTTCTATTTATCATAAACGATAACATTAAATTTTCAATTTCTCGTACACTTTCCCCAGTATTAATGAACCTTTTTTTTTATTGCCAAGAATATTGTGGATCTCTGAATATTATCCTCTCATTTGTAGACCAGGAATTTAAGAATTTTCCATGGCATAATTGTTACCCGGAAAAAAATTGTGCCATAATTTTAAATACGGTTCGTAGATAAAAGCGTATGTGTTTTAAACTACCAACGAGTAGAAAGTTTTGTTTAAACAATGTTTTCATGTAAAAAAAAAAACTATTTTTTTTTTCGTTTTTCGCTTCTAGAACGAAAACTATTGAAGCAATTGCGATACTATGAAACGAAAAGTTGTAGAGGATTGAAAAACCTTTATAATGAGCTGTATATCGACTCGATCGAATCATTTTTAACCGAGAAAAACTGAAAAAAAAACCATTCAAAAGGGGCTTTTTCAAAAATCCATAACTCCGCCAATTCACAAGTTGTAGCATAGTCCTTTCGGGGGAATATAGTTCATATCTTGTAGAATATATCTGCAAAAGCTGAATTCTGACGGATGCATAATCTATGCGCGATCGACATACAAAGTTTTTTTTATGACCTATTTCGTAGCATGCACGGATGCATGCGGATTCAGAAACTAGAGAATCCAAACCACGATTTTTAAATTTAAACTTGAGCGTTTAAATGCCATTATATTAGTTAAAAATGCATCCTAACATAGAGATATAGGCCCTATTCCTAAATTGACTGGCAGTGCTGAAAATGTACAGTATACGTGACTTGCACTATACATTTTCAGCACTGCCAGTCAATATAGGAACACGCTTATATACTGTGTGCGTCGTGATCTGACGAGTCGAGCAGCGGTAGTGGGGGGTACGTGCCAGCGGTGGGGAAGCGCTCGTGTCACATCGTCTCCAATTATACTCTCTCGGCCCTCGGCCCACCGTTGCCGTTGCTCCGAATGTTTTGTTAGATACGCCATGACCTTCAAATAACAGTTCTCTTCTGGCCCAACGTGACCTGGGCCCTGAGCCGTACATTCGATCCCAAACAGCCTTAGTAGTCGGTGGCATTTTTGCACGTGTTTAGTGAAATATACAAATTTCTTCAGTTTTCTAAGCTTCTAGTTGCTGAATATTACCGTTTTCAATCAATAATAAGTGTTAACATTTAAGGTTAGTGCAATACTATTATTTTTATTACAGCATATTATTTTTATATTTAATATTTTTATCATGTTTAATTTATAAGATAAACATGGTTGCTTAAAAACGCATCGAATTTATCAAACGCAATTACGCATTAAATGCTTGTAAGTCATTTTAAAAATTGATGTTAAACCATGAAAAAACGCTTAATATTAAATATATATTGCAGAGCTGGGCAGTACTTCAAGTTCCCGGTACTTGCGATGTACTTGAAGTACAAAGTACGTTAAAAGTATTTCAAGTATTGTACTTAAATTTTCAAGTACTTTCCTGTACTTCTAGTACTTCTCAAGTACTTTCGGTGCTTTGTACTTTGTACTTGGAGTACTTTCAGGTACTTTGCACAGCTCTGATGCATAGTATAGATAGCAAAGTAGACGTTTAAGGCATTGAAGTAAAAATCCTTCTTAGTTATAATTTAATTCATATATAGGTAATCAGCTCCTGATATCAAGGTTTTCCATACCATTGGCCATGGACGATAGTAGTGAGGATAACGTAGTACTCTCCGAAGAAACTTCAGCAGAAAATAACAGGTTGATACAATGACTAATAACTAATACACTGTTTTTGCTTGAGAATGTTGTGCCGTTTCTCCGTAAGGGGAGCGGGTTGTGGCTGGCGCGCGGTGAACGGAGCATGCACGAACGCTTAGACCCTAAGCATGGACGATACAATGTTGCCCCGTTCACGTGCGAGCACGGGGGCCCTCTTTCATTTACAATATACCAAAAACTGTAGTATCAAAAATTCTGAATTTTTCACAGAATATTCCTAGCAATGCGTTTGAAAACGCATTTATTTTTTGAGCTCGGTGATAACGTTTTCTCAGCAGATATAACTTATGTACTGCAAAATGGTCGGAAGTTCTTCATAACAGTAATACAATTAGTTTACAAAACACGTCAACTTTCCATTTTTTTTTTTTTTTTTTTCAAAAACGATACGGTGAATCGTACTCAAGTTTTGCAGGAAGGTAGACAAAGAGGTCATGTATACATTGTGGAAAAATTTAGTCCGAATGGTGACACTTTTAACGAACAGCACGACAACTTTAGTTCAAACGTTCATACAGGGTGTCCAATAGGAAGGTGTGAAAACTAATAAATTGGTATTTTGCAATAAATAAAGGAACCAGATCAGTGGAATTTTTTTTTAATAGAAGAGAGTTGTCATTTTTATTTTATGTCAATTTATTACAAAAAAACGATGTTTCCATAGAAAAAATTATATATTTAAGCAAATACTAAAAAAAATGTCAAAATCAATGATAAATATTTTCAAAATGTGAGCCATTTGAATCACCACAGTACTCTAATCGCTTTTTAAAACTATTAAAAACGTGTTCTATAGTTTCATTTGAAATGCCATCGACAGTCTTCCTTATTCCTTTGACCAAATCATCTACAGTTTTTGGGTTGTTTTCATAACAGTGATCTTTAATATAACCCCACAAAAAATAATCACAAGGATTGAGATCGGGTGAATAAGGGGGCCATTCCATCCCTGTTCGTGTAAATCGAGGATATCCAAGGCCGATAACTCGATCACCATAAACTTTATTGATGGTTTCGAAAACTTCTTGTGTTCGATGAGGTGCTCCGTCTTGCATAAAGTAATAATTCTTAACGAGATGTTTTTTCTTTGCATAGGGAAAGTATTGTGTCTCCAACATCTCTTTATAGCTCTGTCCGGTAACAGTAGATTCAAAGAAATGCAGGTAGATCCCTTTTATTGAGACGGCTGCCCATACGGATACTTTTACAGGATGAAGAGACGTTGCCACTACGACTTTCGGATTTTCTGAACCCCAAAAGCGATAATTTTGTTTATTAACATAGCCATTTATCCAAAAATGGGCTTCATCGGAGAAAATTATTTGTTTTTCGTTCAATTCTCCATTTTCCAACATCTGACACAATGAGTTGCAGAACTCTTTTCTTGTTTTCATGGCATGTTCAGACAATAATTGATGCGTTGTTATTTTGTAAGGATGCATTTTCAAAAAATGACGTAGAATATTGTGCAACGACGATTTGCTTATTTTTAAAGCTTGAGCGGCTTTACGGATTGAAGACTGAGCATTTTGTTCAAAATAGTCTTTAACTGCTTTAATCGTTTCCTCTGTAGTTACCGAGGTGGAAGGGCCTGACAAATCTTTTCTACGGTCCTGTAATGTTCCGTACTCTTTAAAATTATCGATTACTCTGCAAACGGAAAAAAAAAATAGTTACAATCTAAAAAATTTTGAAACATGAGATCTTTAGATCTGATTGTTCATAAACCTTGATATAAAAAATATTCAATTCTTACCTTCTAAGAGTAGTTTCGCTTCTGACTTTTTTACTTCCATACTTCGTACGAAAGCCTCTGAACGCTTCACTATAAATTTTCCCTCTTGAATAATAACATTCAATGAGAAAAACTTTTTCTTCGATAGTTAGCTCACTCATTTTTAAGAAGACTGTCCGCTTTCTACCACAGCTAGAATATAACTGACAGGTCTCAGGTACAAATTTCTGAAACGCAGGGTTCCTTACAATGTTAGAGAGGGAGGGGAGATTCGATTAGTTTTCACACATTCCTATTGGACACCCTGTATATACCTTATATCCGAGTTGAATACGTTTGAGAGCATTGTGTGTATCGTATTTTTATTGTATTTTCAGTATCAATCAACGTGATACTGAAAATTGCAATTTAAATCCTGAAGTTCGAGAAGAAGTTTTACCGAACGACGAAGATGAGCAATGGGAAGATGTTGAATGTTTTTGCATACTTTGCGACAAGCTCATGGATCCGTGCAGGACTTGCGTCGTCAAAGAACGAGCTATACGAACTTTGATAGTTTCAAGCAAAAGGCGAAAAGATAAAAAACACGAACGACTGGAAGGACTGAAACGACTTTCCGTTCATAAAAATTGTCAAATAATATATTCGCGTGAGAACAATATAAAAATGGCTGAAAAAGCTCTCAAAGAACGCAATATAATGGCTCGAAGGCGCAAACAGGATGGGCGTGCTTTTGATTTTTCCATAAATTGTTTTTTTTGTAACGTGCCTTTCAATCGGTACAATCAAAAATATAAACGCGTGAGCGCGCAATATACGATCGACAATATAATTGAACAATTGAAAATTTATCCGAAAGACGAGACGAAGAAAACAATATTATCTCGGGTATGCAATTTGGGGAGCTTCGACGATGAATATTATAAGAATAATGAAATTAATTACCATGCCAAGTGCTTCAGTAAATTTTACGTGTACCGTGCGACGAACGCGAGAGGAAGACCGATAAGCAACGATATGAGCGATCTAGTATCATTTGTAATTAATTATATATTGGATAATGATGAAGAATGTCAATTCTCGTTAAAATCAATTTTACAAGAGTATACCAAAGCGACAGGAACAAATGAATTTCCCAGATTGGATCGTATAATAATTCTTTTGAAGAGGCACTTTGACGATGAAATTGTTGTACATAATGTTGGAAGCGATAAGCTCATTAGTTTCAAGAACACATTGGGCAAAGGTATCGAGGACAGCTGGTACGATGGGAGAAAAAAAAATCTTGAACAGGAAAAGCTACGAATCGTGGATTTAGCTGCACATATTATTTTGCAGGATATCCGAGCGATGAAATACGAAACTAACTCGTACAAATCTCCGAGCACTTTTTTGAACGATTTAACGAAAGATTTTCCGGAAAGCTTGCGTTTGTTTCTCGATATCTTGATTAAAACGCACAAGAAATCTCCCGGCGATGAGTCTGAGGCTCAATGGGATAAAAAGATCGTAACCGTGGCTCATGCTTTAATGTCTCTCGCAAGACCCAAATCATTTTTATCTCCTCTTTTATTGGCTCTATCGACAATGATAAACAAAAAATACGCCGCTAAATATCTCATCGATTGTCTCAACAACATTGGCCTTTGCGCTTCGTACACTAGGACCTCGATTTAACTGCCAGTGGCGGGACTGGCTCCGCATCGCACCTTGTTAAATCGAGGTAGCGTATGCCCGCCCATGCTGTATCTGCGCATCGGCACTCCGTGCTACGGGCCTGATCGGGGAGACTTTAAGCGTCCCCCACCATCTCCCACCACGCGAAAAACCGATCGATAAATGCGACATGGTGGGGACTGTCTATTAAATCGAGGGCCATTAAATCGAGGTCCTAGTGTACTTCGAAACCCGACGATTTGAAACGTCGAATGTTAGCGAGTCGGAGCATTTTTATTTATCGCCTGATGCATTTTTGAAGTTCGTCTTCGATAATGCCGAACATAACACGCCAACTATCGACGGCAAGAAACGAAAATTAATGTAAGCTATATGTACTTTTCGATATATGGTATTTCCAATAAATGTTTTTTTTTCTACATACGTTTTTACTGCATTATAATAAATTTAGTATAATATGAAATGATACATTTTTATAATTATATCGTAATGAATATTCAACTCTCGAATTGACGTGCAAGTATGCATTCAACATGGAATCTCATAGCGGATTCCGCTGAGAAAATTATACTTTTTTTTTGCAACTCCTGATTCGAGCCAGTTGCCCGCGCGTGGACTTATCCACCGCGCTGGCGCGTGTACCGCTGCTTGACTGCTTGACTCACAGAGCTCACGACGAGCGCTTGCGCGTACAGCTCGACGTTAGGATGCCTTTTAAACTAATTTAATGGCACTCAAACGCTCAAGTGTAAATGTACGAATTGTAATTTAGATTTTCTAGTTTCTGAATCTGTCTTGAAAATTTCAATCGATCCATCGTACGAGATAGAATGCATGCTACAGAATAGATCATAAAAAACTTTCAATGTCGATTGTGGATAGACCATGCATCTATCAGAATTCAGCTTTTATACACATATTCTTCATGATATTAAGGTAGTTCTATCGTGGTAACTAATCCATAAGATTTAAATTTTTTTTTTTTATATCTTCAATTTTAATATATTTATTCATTTCGCGAAACGTCAATGCCCCTTATCGACCTAATTACGGAGAAATTAATACTTGAAAATGCCAGTTCCTCAAGGCAAATTTGCTTCGGTATATAGAAGAACCGATTTCCGGTCACTTTAAAACGATATATCTTATCGAAAATCCAAAAGATTCTTACAAAAAACGAGACTTAGATTCATTAAACATGTAAAAATCTAACGGGCCTAAAAAAAAATATGATCGTCGACCAATTTTTTAAGCTATACTGATTTTAATACGAGCATCCGGGTAGTGATACACAACTTATGGCATAATGTCGTGACGGTGAAAAAATGTGGCAACGCGATATCGAAATGAAAGCGGTATTTGACAAGTCGAACAACATAACCTCTTCACGTCAACGTCAATAGAGCGGGCGAGAGAGTGAGAGGGCACGAGAATGAAAAGAGAAAGAAAACGCAACGTTGCCACACGTAAATATCATACGAGATCTAGTAATACTTGAGTCGTTGCAATTACTATTTTACTAGTTACATAATTATTTATAATAAACCGTTGATTAATTGTATTCACCTGGGTAAGCTTATTTAATATTTATTAATTTTAACCCATATATCCAATATTTTTAAGAATCATCATTTAGACATTTATAGCTAATTGACTAGTCTGCAGTGATAGAACTACCTTAACTATATTCTCCCAAAAGGCCTATGCTACAATTTGTGATTTGGCGGAGTTGTGAATTTTTGAAAAAAAACCCCTTTTTAATGGTTTTTCTAGTTTTTCTCGATTAAAAATGATTCGATCGAGCCGATCCACAGAGCTCATTTCAAAGGTTTTGCAATTCTCTACAACTTTTCGTTTCATAGTATCGCAATTGCTTTAATAGCTTTCGTTCTAGAAGCGAAAAACGAAAAATATCGTTTTTTTTACATAAAAACATATTGTTCAAACAAATATTTCCACTAGTTTGTACTTTAGGACATATACGTTTTCGTATATGAACTATACTTCAAATTATGGAATAATTGGTTTCCGGGTAACAATTATGTCAAAAAATCAATCTTTTTTTTGGCTTCAATTCCATGGTCTATTGTATTTTCGTTTCTCATTCAACCCCTTGAATTACGGTGTATTATAAATTTTTCTTTCGTCCAAACCGATAATATATCATGAATTTTCATTCATTCTCATTCATCGCTAATTTACAAATTCTTACACGATCACTGGATTGCATCGTTGAATTTATCCAACCGTCAGGAACAATGCGTCGAATAAATGCATGAAAAATTATTATTATTATTATTTTTCGAGAATATAATACACGGAAGCGAGTCTCGTTCGACGGGAACGACGACATCATGATTGCGCAGACTCGGTGGTGGTGTGTATATGTACTAAAAGGTGCACGAACTTCTCGCAGAAATAACCTAACGCAACTTCGGGTCAATATCGCAACGCGACGCGCGACGAGGAAAGAGCAATGAGCGCTGGGAAGCCCGAGAGAGAGAAAGCGGGGTGGGGGCGAGTAGATATAACCTTAAAACCCGCGTTGTCGACGCTGTGGCATACGTAAGCGTTCGGGTTAACATATATATAGAAAATGCCGTGGCGCGAGAGAGGGCAACGCAGTCAAAGAGAGAGAGAGAGAGAGAGAGAGTCTTGCCGATTTTGCGCCGGAAGGTTAGTAGAGAGAGCTCAACGAAGAGAGTGAGTGCCTGGCGCGAGTGTGCAAGGGAACCGGATTGATTTTCTCTCCGGGAGCGAGGAACCGACGCCCCTTCCTCTTTCTCTTTCCTTCGCTCTCTGCAACGTGCCAAAAATGTTTTTTTTCTCTCCCCTCTTTCTCCTAATTCTCCATTCTCTCTCTCACCGTGTTGATATTCACGAGAGATTGACGACGGTGGCGCTCTAGCTTTGGTTAGACTTCCAACTTCCGGAAAATTGCGTCACTAAAACCATCGTTTCTACTTCTAAATAACCAGTTTCTTTTGAATGAATTTCCTTCCAATCTTCGGTTGATTTGCTATGGAAATTCTTTTTTACATTCCCGAGAATCTTGACGAGGATTAAACTATAGGATGTGTAAGAAAAGAATGGATAAAATGGCTGTCCAAGATCTTAAATATGATGTCGAAGATCTTGCGGAGACATCTCGTAGCGATTTTTCGCAGTTTACAGAAATATACGATTTATGGATAATATATATTTTATATTATTATACTTTACATAACAATGAATGATGATTTTCATTAGGAATATTAATTTTTCAATAAATTTTTATCAAAAAAATATTCGATTTCGGCCGTAAAATATAATAAACGTCGTTGTACCGAGCGGCAAAGGAAAATTGAGAGTTTACTATAACGAACAGACAGAAAAAGAGAGAAAGAGAGGTCTCCGCAAACACGCAGTCATGCCAAGCAGCCGTCGGAGTCATAACGGAATTAGCAATGGCACACAGCCTGGTTGGCGAGCGATTCTCTTCGAGAGAGAAAGAGAGAGAGAGAGAGGAGTCTTCTCGCCTAGTACAAGAAACGACGCGACGAATTTATAACAACGGAAAACGCGAACGAGCGGAGACGCCCGTCGGATTTCCGGCGCGTGGGGTTCGATCCGCTGAGCGGAGCAGCCCGATCTATATACAAGACTCCCTTTCTCTCTCTCTCTCTCTCTTTTTATCTCTTCATTCGTAGAACATACAGACTGAGAGAGGATTAAAAAAAACGAAATACAGTCGGATTCCGTCTATTCGAATTCCAGTTATTCGACGAATTCACATTCGGCTGTTAAATTGGATCGAGATATAAACGAGGGTGAACCAAGAAGAAGACATTTGACTGTAACTAAACTAAAGTTTTCCATAGTCAAAGATGATTCTTACATTTCACGATTCTTATTACCTTTCTATGAATATACATACAGTTTACTCTCGTGCTGAGCATTTAAAGAGGTGAAACGAAAAGAGAGAGAGAGAGAATGGGAAAGAAAAACAAGATTAAAAGGTGGCAACGCTGGTTACGGCAACGCTGTAAATATTCCGCGCGCGCACACACACGGTGTTGCCAGACCCGACCGACGGATGACGTCACACGAACTCGGAGCTCGAGACCGTGCTGTTTCTCTGCTGTACGACACGCCACCGAGCCTTTTTATACGGATATATATATATATATAATGCCTCGATAACACACGATCGCCATGAACTGCTCCTACAGACATGCAGACGCGAGGAGAAACAGCAATACGGGTTTTATACGTAGAGGCACAATATATACATATATATATATATGTATGTATAAATACGCATGTATAATATCGTGTGTTCGCTCCTCGCTTGGACTTGCCGGCTGAGCGTAACTTACACTTCACAACAACGAAAAAAAAGGAAATAATGTGAAAAAGAAGAAAATCTTCTTTGTTCGTCGCGCATGAACGAAACGCGTCCCGACGGATATGGCGAAACCGAAACGTCTAGCTTCTTCTACCATACTTGGAAGCTCGGATAATTTTGTGATCGACGCAGTCGCGTTAGCGAGATTCATTCGTTAAATAATATTTATTTTTGGGTAACTGAGTGGGGTTTTTTTTTTTTTTACAAATGGCCGCAAGGAAAATAAAATATAAACGAATTCATATTCACGAACCAATATATGATATTTTCAGCGTATATACTACCATTGAGGGAACATTCGTACCGAGAATAATGTAAAGTGGAAAGGAACGGATGGACATTTTTCGGAATTATTTTATCCAGAAATATTTTCGAGATAATTTTACATGTGCTTGCGTGTACGTAAAATATAATTTGCTCTTGGCTCCGAAAAACAATTTCAAGCGGGGCTCTCTTGCGGTCAGTTTAAATCTGACCGACGGGATCGCAAGATGGTGTGTCTTTGCATAAGCTTTATTTCCGCGTGGGCACTCCACGATGTTTACAATGATTTTTTTTTTTACGAGCATTCATCTTCTCGAGGCTCCAGCAATTTCTTGGTCGTTAATTTTATCGTGTTTATCGAATCGTATATATTTATAAATCGTCTATTTGACTTTATATATATATATATATATATATATATACTCGAATTGTCGATCAGTAAAACTGTATATATAGTTGTTTGCGCTATCACGTGTTCCTCGCGTATTAGTCGACTCGACGAGCGTTGCGTGTAACCATGCGCCCCCTTTCGAGACTCGTATACAACTGATACGAGCTTCATAAAAACCGCCATCATCCACGCAATCAACAAAACACACAGCGCAAAAGACTATAGAGAAAAATAAGGGTACAAAGTCCAAAATCCCAAAATCTGCTCATGCGATTTTTTTCTTCTATTATAAAACTTTCAGCCCCCCCCCCCCCCCTCCCCATGAGTGTAAATGCAAGTTGGCATGTGTGAGGTTATGTCTTCAGCCGTTGTTTTTGGAAAACATTATTGATTTTTTCAAAATATCTCGGGAACGGTTGTTCCTACGAAAAAAATCATAATCATCATTTTCATTGAGCTCAAAGTTCTCATCATTTTCATTAATGGTATTTTTTCTGTAAAATTCGTATTTACCGAGTTACCAAAAGCGTCAAAGTTTTATGAAAACGATTTTGTTCGCAAAATATCTCGTGAACGCTAATGTGGACCATATGTACCGAAGAAAAGACAATGTACGAAGACGGATTGTTTTGTTACGGACAACGGAGATTAACTCCAATGGATAAACTTGGATATCGGATAGTTTTATAACGATAGATAAGGGAGTCAAAGGACAGTCTTTGTCCTCGTAGTGAGGGCATGAAGACGTCGCGATTATTACGTCACTTTATCGATCGATTCCCTGCTCTTTTCCCTCTCGTCTCTCCGGGCCCACCTCATCGTATAACGCGCATCGTGTAACTGTCGTATCTATACATATGTGGTAAACCGATGACTATATAGATCGCCGGGCTGCGCGCGCGAATGCTAAGCGCGATCGATAAACAGCCCAGCCGTTTCATTCTCCCTCTATCGTCACTCTGGGCAACCATATTCTCTCTCTTTCTCTCTCTGTGTGCAAAAAACGCTGACCCAACCGCGCGCTATTACCCTGAGAAAAATATATATATACACACATGCATATTCTTTTTGTTCTTTCTGTTGACATAGAGATGAAAAAAAAAGTTCAACCGAGAATTTTATGTATATATAGACTCGGGTAGCTTTCCATCACGTTTTCCTTGCGATGATCGTCAGCCAATCTCATGCGCCGGCTCGTCGTTCGTTTATGCAGCTATATATAAAGCTCCAGATGGTTAATATCAGCGTGTAGCGTGTGCATACGTGTCACGATATGTATGTTACAGCGTAAACGCATGTAGCGTCTCGTGTTTGGACAAGAGGGAGGGAGAGAGAGAGACTCGAGAGCAGCCGATGTAAAATTGTGAATGTATTTATGTGCGCGCGAGTGTGTCACGTGATAGAGGCTTCGATCCATCGCCACGTTCACTTCGTCCTCACCCCCCCCTCCACCCCCACGTTACTTCCCCTCGATCGCACTCGCGTGGAACGGTTCGCCGGTCTCTCTGTGACTCTGTGTTACGTCACTTTTAATTATCACCCAGGCTCTATCGCATATGTGTATAAATATGTAAATATGGAAACACGATAATGTGTATTTTACATATCTATATTATACCATATACGTATAAACAGTGTATCGATATAAAAATAGGGGATTATTATATAAGGAAGCAGCACACTTATAATACCCAAAAAGTCCCGATATTATAGAAAATTATATTTAAAAAATGGAGAAATATGTCCAATGTGCTTTAAACGAGAATGCCCCTCTGTGATGTTTCCCCTAAGCTCCGCCAGGTGGCTTCTGGTCGAGTCTCGCGTCTCGCCAAGAGAGAGCCGTCGCTGCAGAGCCTTCGCCTTTTTTTTTCGCTCTTCATACCGCGACTCTTGTACATTCCGTTATATCCTTGTACATGTGTATACATTTTCGAAATTAATATAATATATATATAATATATTTTATTAAATTTATATATAATTTGACAAAATTTTTTTTCCCTCCCGTTGAGTTTCCTTCCCATACATTTATTCGTTACTAAACGTTCATTCGGTAAGAATGAAGTTAGTGGATATGGGGAGAGTGGAGTTTATAAATTTGTAACGAAATTGCACGTGAGTTTGATAGTGATGAAAAGGGAGGGGGAGCGTAAAATCGATACGGTTCAAGGTCGAGGGTACAATTGCCTCATTGCTGCGCCAGAAAATCCAGGGGGGGGGGGGGTGTTGGTACGGGAACGTCAAGAGCGACAGAGATCCACGGGAGTATTAGATTCACACTTATCGTGGCACACTAATCCTGTCGTGTACGTTTTAACGCACCGGCGAGACATCGTTAGTGGCGCTGCGTGTTGCAGCAGCGCCATCTTTTTTCTCCTTCCCTAAAATACACTCGGGGGAATTCTAGTGTAACGGGAACTAAAGGGCACGCGTCGAATTCGATGCTGACGCATCTACCACCCTTGTGAAAATGCACTCAAGGTCATTCACAGGGTGAGTCGGGGGATTATCAAGAAGGTTCCAGCAGGTGAATCATTGGCATGAAAAAAAAACAATGGATAGATGTATTGACGACAAAAAGTAATGAAAAAAATTCAAATAATAAATATTGAATATGCCATTAACAATAAATAGAAGAATCCATCGCAGTTATTGATGAAATTAATTATATATAAATTAAAAAAAAAAGCGAATCGAATTCAAGGATACGAAGCTCTGTATGGTTTTCGTTATTCCTCGTTTCACTTTTATGAAATAAAAACCGCGAATTATGCTGAATGAAATGGAAAAAAAAGATTGTTGGGCGAGAGAAAATCGTTGCTGCGATGGAACACGTGAGTCGATTGCCCGCGCAAGTTTGCCTGATTCTCGGCTATTTCGCGTCGTTGATGTTTCTCTCCCCCCCCCCCCCGCCCCTCTCTCTTTTCGTTCGTGTTTTTTTCGCTGCTGTTGCTCACCGCCGGTGATACCAAGAAAGATGGTAAAAAAAGACGCGAGTGTGTATACACAGCCGGAGTTTCACGTTGCCGCCTCGTGCCCGAGCCGAGAACCAAACGGTTATTGGTAGAATATTTTTAATCTAAAGAGAATTCTCAGAGTGATGTCTCTTCGAGAGGGAAACAGACTTTCGATCGTTATTTCTACATTATTATTATCATTACTATTATTATCATTATTATTATTATGACTCGTGTCGATCGTGTGAAATAATACTTTTAAATTCACAGAGAAATAACTTCAATATAAATACATATGAATTGCGAATAAAAAAAAAAAAGACGTCAAGTCTTACTCGGCTGTTCTTGGGACTCTTGAAAAAATTCATATATTTACATATATATGTATATGTTAAAGTTTCTCGAAGCTCTCTTATCGTCTCGTTGACTGATGCTGGGCCATAAGTAGAAGTGGGGGGCTCTCCTCATTATAATACTCCCGATAATAAAATCATTCGCCATATGCAAGGCATTGATTTATTTTTTTTTAATTTTTTTTACGAGAATGAAAAATGAGCGGGCTCGTCGTTGGTTAGTTCTTGGTAGGGCAGGGCAAGGGGACCCGCGTAAGAACCTTGTTTACGTTTCATTCGAGATAACTCATTATCTTGTGCTGCCTCCTAGCGGATGCGATCGGCGCAGAATTTTTTTTTTTTCCTAGCCAACGAAAAATACGAGCTATGTCGTTGGCTTACAAAATCTCTCGGGATATCATCTGCTAATGATTCATCGGATTGAAAAGAAAAAGTCAAGATAGACGCGTCAATTGAATTTAAAAAAACTACGCGAACATTAAAATACTGATGAATTTTATTTCGTATTCTCATTTACCCCCGATGGTTTCCTGGTATTCCAGCTATTTTCTCGGTTCGGTCGTACCATATAACCGTAACGTTTTTTTTGTGACCTTGACACTTGTCCCGCTTCGAGCCTATTCTCCCCTCTCCTTCTCCACTCCTAATGTATTCCAACGAGGGCACGGGGAAAGTGCGAAAAACTCGTGTCCATACAAATGATAATTATTACGCTTTTCGAGATATCGAAACATAAATATTTGGCCTTCGTATACCGCGAAAAAAAAAAATAAGTTTACGATACTATTTTGGCGATATTTTGGTATGTTTGTCGTGAGAATTGGCGGAAAATTTCGCTCGAAAAAAAAAAAAATACCGTGATCTCATGACGGTGGTGTAGCTTCCGTTTTTTCTGCATTACGAAATGACGTGGTGCTCGCGCGCGCGAATGGGTTGGGTTGGAGGGGGAGGGGGGTAAATTAAAAAAGGGAGATTGTGAAGAGACGCGCGCGAATGGGTCCACGACGAGCTAGTTTTTTCGTCCCTTCTTCCTCGTCGCTGAAAAAGGAATGATTACGAGGAAAAAAAAAAAAAACGGCGCTACACCTCGCGGACTTTCATCGATTTCACGTCCGCGTACATTATGTACAGGGTATTTCATGTAAAATTGAAGAGACTGGCTTTTTCGTATTTCAGTTTATTTGTAGATTTTTTTGTATCGACATCTTCAGGGTCAAATGACAGTCATATGTATATAATTGATTGAAAACATTTTTTTTTTTCGCGTTTTATGCAAATTCGAGACCCCGAAGCTACAGTTTTATGCACGAAATGAACCACAAGACAGGAGACTGTGCTCGTTGCGGGTACGTTATGCACAATGCGGACACAGGAAACCAAAGTTGCACGGCCGGTTTTATTCGTGCCTGCGGGACGGCGATAGAGGGCGCTCGCGCGCATAAACACGCGCGCAGCTGCGTTCTCGCCCTCTCTCGTCTTTTTTTTTATCGCTCTCTTTGAGACGTCATCCTTTATTTCTCAGCGTACACACACACACACACACTCGAGTGTATATGTATATACTACTACGTAGAAATAGAAAACTTGAAGCAAAAAAAAAAAACGTTCGTATCGGACAAAGTTTATCTAATCGCGTCGATGCTAAACGACGCAACAGGCCTAATCTCCATTGACGCGATATCGAGCCAGCTTCGATCGATAAAAAAGAAACAAAAATTGCCCTCAATCGTACAAATACATTGAAATTACGTAAAAGAAGTTTCAATGAAAGGACATCGATGAGTAATGGAAACTCGGATTGTACAAATTCCATGCTAATTGTTTTTCGGTAATTGTTATTGTTTTTTTTTTCTTGGCCGAAAAAAACAAAACAAGTAATCCTTTTTTTTTTGTTAAATAAACTGTGCGGCTCTCGAATTTTGTGAACAGGGAGGCGGTTCAAGGTCATCGATCCACGAATCCAATGTGAAATACTCTTTATTGTGCAAAGGAAAAAAAATCGTAAAAAATGAACGTTATAAGGACGGATTTTCGCGTTTTTTTTTTGTTAACTCCTTAATCGTCTTTATCCCCGTTTTAAAAACGGCTTTTTTTTTCGTCGTTCGTGTCGAGACAGGTCCAGGACGCTCGGGGCTCGCGCGTCTCGACCTCGGATTCTCTCTCCAAGCGCTCCGCATTGCCTTTACCCCTCTTCGCCGTACTCTCTCTCACGCTCTTTCCCCTCACTCAACGGGTGTGTGTACTGTTGCTCTCTTTCCGGGCTCCTGTTCCCTCTGTCCGTCCTTCTCTCTCTCTCTCTCTCTCTCTCTCTCTCTCTCTCTCTCTCTCTCTCTCTCTCTCTCTCTCTCTCTCTCTGTCTTTCTCTCTCCGTAGTAGCGAAAATCCTTATACGGGTTACTACGGAACGGCTCTCTTGTGTTCTCTTCTCGTTCCATTCTGCGCGATAGTCCATTGCGCAGCCTCGAATGACCCAAAAAACCACGAGAGAAGGGATAGAAGTATCTCTGTCCTCGCTTTCTATCTCTTTCTCTCTCGCTCCCGTTTGATGCCGTCGTCACGTTTTACTCGGGTGTAAAAGACGCTGCGCGCGCCCTCTTCTCTTACCTCTCCTCCCCCCCTTTCGATTTCTTTTACGACGATAAAAAAAAACAAAATTACGATCGTAGATAGTCTAAATTTCCTGTACAATCTCGAAATTCCCTATCAAGTCCGAATTTTAAGCCCAAATTTTTTTATAAAAAAAAGCTAGGAGACAAGGATGTTTGATATTGAATTCGCGGTATTGAATCGCTCAGGGGGTTTGGATTTCATATAATCTTTCAAATTTTCGAATAACTTTGACAATTTTGAAAAATTTGTGGCTAATTGAAAATTATTTGACGACGAGCGAAATGTCTCATCGATATTCTTCAATGTCCCCGAAAATTATTTGCGATCGAGAATTGATAAAAAAAAAAAATTAGATATGCTGACGATGGATCGTGTTCGCACGGAACGCCCCATAGATAGATACGCACAGATATTTATATCGCCAAAACTATTCGTGATAAATATCTGAAAAAAATATATCTGGTTCTCTCGATGCGTTGAGAAGAAAGTAAATTATAGACGAGCACCAAAATCTCGCTAATTATTCGCACAAAAATCGTTCCACTCGAGCTGGAATGACCCGTATAAAACATATATATTTATCGCCTGGGATGGCTACGTGTGTTCTCCCCACCAAAAGATTCTTCGATCCCAGGCACAAGAGCACAGCAAGAGAGAAAGAGAGAGAGAGAGAACCCGACAGAATCGCGAACAACAGCTGGCGCATGCGCACTCGTGAATCGTGACGTCGAGCGCCGTGACGCCATGCACGACGATTGGTCGATGGAGAACGGTTCGCGTGTCACGGCGCGGGGGCGAGGGGCAAACGGGGTAAAAAGCGGGGTGAAGCGCGAGGGGGAATCCCCCGACACCCATGAGTCCACCAACTCGTCGCATTCTCGAGCGTTCGTCTCGGCTGGTCTCCCGGTTCGTAACGTTTATAAAACCGCTCTCGGATATATCATATCGTATATATATATATATCCATCTCCGTCCGTGTGTGCAGAGCAAATTTTCTTGCAATCTACAAATTTTCCGCAGTAATTTAATATTCGCGTTTTATCGTTCGTTTGTGGAAATTTTTTTCTCCCGTGCAACATTATAAATTTCCCCGAAAGTATCTTTGCAAGTTCTTTTTTTTACAATTTCTCGTTCGCATCTCGCTTTCTCGCGTATTCGCGAGCTTGCTGTGCGTCGTTGGTGGAAATTTTAATCGTCGAATAAAATTTTGTGGCGAGGGGTTTGTTTGTTTTTTTTTTCCGACGTTTCTCCGGGCCCCTGCCGTGCCCGAAAAACGTGTGTGCACAAAAAAAGAAGAAAAAAAAAAACGGTGTGAGGTTCGCGAAACGTAAGAACGCGCGCTGGTGTTCCTCCGCACAAGAGCGAGAGAGAGAGACGAGAGGAAGGAAAAAGAAAAACAAAATCGAGTTTTGTGGCGGCGTTGCCACGCGAGGCTTTTTTCCGTCGCTGTGAGTTTAATACGAGACAGAAAAGTAAAATTGTATAATTAAAAAGTTGAAAAAAGCAGTGCATTTTCGTGTGGGTGATTTATTCATTATGTTTCTTTAAATTCGCGCCGTCGAGGCAATACGAAACAAAAGGAAAAAAATAAAACGTATCTCGGGCGTTTTATCGAGGCTTGTGATTTCCTACAGTGCTTGTTTGTCGTGTGTGTGTTTTTTTTAAATTAATTGTTGTGTGTTTTATTAATTAACAAAAAAAAAAAAGATATGGCTGAATCTTCAGATTTTCTTACGAAAATATACATGCCATTCTCTTAATAGTGTTTCGCGTCCCATCTACATAATATAATTATAACTCGTGTATACGTGCATCGCCGAGTAAAGAAAGAAAAACAAAAGTTGAATATACATCGAAAAAAGTGACTCGAGTGACGATAGACGAAAAAAAAAAAAAAAAACCTGTCGGAAAAAGCCGATTTTTCATTCCACAAAAAGACAACGGAAAGTAAAAAAAAAAAACAAATCGAAAAATTCGTCGATACAGACGAATGAAAGAAAAACAATCCGTAACAGCGTGTTAAAAATTGTCAAGAATCATCGTCATGATGACGAAACAGACGCACTGATATAAGTGATTTTTTTTTTTCTACAACAAAGGACAATAGTCATTGCGGGAATTACCAAAATAAAAACTTTTTCACGATAAACGAGGATAAGAAAAAAAAAAAAATTTGTCAAGATGATGGGTAAACGACAGCAGTGTTATCTGTGCGATTTGCCGCGTATGCCATGGGCAATGATAATGGAATTTTCCGAGCCGGTATGCCGCGGTTGCGTGAATTACGAGGGTGCCGATCGTATCGACGTTGTCCTCGAATCGGCGAAACAATTGAAAAAAGCGCACGGCTTTACGGATACAAGACCAAGCGTAGCGGGAAAATCGTACAGGCCGTCGGGCACCGCTGGCGTTCACGCCGAGCACAATGGCGGCGGTAATATCGACGTATTGCCGATACAAAATGCCGCCGCTGCACAATCACACTCGAGGCATCACAATATCACGAATTACACGCAACTTGCGCATCATCGAAATTCCATAACGGATTTTAATTCGGGCGCGACGAGACAGCAACAGGCGCAGCAGCAACAACAGCAACAGCAACAGCAGCAGCAGCAGCAGCAGATGTCGCGTCACGATGAGCCGTCGCACGAGATGGCGAACGGAATGAGAGCCAGTAACAACGTTAGAATATCAAACGCACATTTGGCCGCTGTTGCGCATCACGTTAATCTCAGTCACAATCGTGGCACGCAATTGAAGCGCGGAATATCATCGATCGACGAGGACGAGCATCCCGAGAAGAGGCTTTCCCTCGAGGAACAGCAGCAGCATACCGTTAGGCCGCCTCTCACAAGGGGCGACTCACTTCCGGCGGTCAGTCTCGCTGTTAGCTATGTGCAGGACCGAAGCAAGGATAAACATCCGGTAAGGGCGCCGAGCTTCGAGACAGCGACGACTTTCAAGGCAAACGGTAAGCTTGTTTTTTTTTTTTTATTTTATTGATTTTTAAAATTTATTTTTTTTTAACTACTCGAGGTTGCCATTGGCAACGAAAGGCGCTTGTGAATTTCGAATTTGAAGATCTCGAAGCTTCATTTATTCATTTATTTATTTATTTTTGTTTAATTTTAATTTTTAAGTCTGTTTTTGTCGAGCCTGTCGAGCGTTTATTGCTTTGTTTACGATTGGTAGAAATTACATGATTTATAATCGATTTGACTTGAATCGTGACAAAGTTACGCTCTTTGATCGGTCAACGCAACCGATCAGCTGACGGCTCTCTCAGCTACGAGCGTTTCGATACTCGTGAGGGGTTAGAAAATAGTTTTTTTTTTTAACTTCAAATAGGAGGGACGAACATTTTTTTTACGATTCAAATAGGTAATTATTATTGAATGGAATTATCGTGATGGAAATAATGTTTGAGATTCGAAAGAACGAGTGAATCGCTTGGAAAATAAAATGTATTTATATGATGAGTTTAAAGGAAAAAAATTTATATCCCTGATGTAATTTTTTTTTATTTCGTAAACGCTTTACTTTCATCATTCGCTTGTTCATGAAAAAAAAAAGAGTGAGATGAAAAAAAAAGTAAGATCAAGATTTTTTCGCTACGATTCGTGGCTGTGACGTATTTATAATACGTACCGCCGAGCTATTCCAATCCCGCGGGGTCAATATAATTTCCTTGGCATCGAGTCACATTCGTTATATATCCATATATTTTTATTTTATTCTTTTTTTTTCCCTCCGATCCACTCTCTCTCTCTCTCTCTCTCACTCTCTCACCGCAGAGGCGCCTGCGAGTCGAGAGATTTTTCCCAGAATTATTATTTTTTTTCGTCGCTAACACGTCGAAATAGTGGATTTTTTGGAAATTGAAAAAAAAATTAATTTAAACGATTTAATCGTGATTACTCGTGATTGAAATTAATCGGAAAATAACAATTATTATTATATTTATTAATATTATTGAATTACATATTATCATTATTTTGAAATATAATATCGACAATTCGTTATTTTTTCAATATTCTTAATTGACTATTGACGCTGCTGTAATATTTTTACCTTGAGAAAAATATAAAACGATTTGAACGTTATAAAATCGATCTTAAACGAGCGAAATATTTATTTAAGTCAAATATAATTGCGAGTTTTAGTGTCACGCACGTGATAGGCCTACCCCAAAAAAAAAACAAGAGGAAGACTAAAAAAAAAATAAGAAAACAAAATGAAACAGCAATTGAAAACACGATACCGGTCCGAGTTCGTCTCAACGTGACGTCCGAGAGACGAGAAAACGTGACGTCACGCTCTATACACGTACACAGCAAAATGCACACACTCACGCGGTTCAACTTTGACGATTATATTTAGACCAATGAATGGCGGGGTCCCCTCTGACGATTCGACAACTTTAATAGCACGAATCATTCCCCTTGCCTCTCTCTCTCTCTCTCTCTCTTTCTCTCTCTCTCTCTCGACATCAATCAGCTGAGTGATGAGCTCGTGTTCTTCGAAGCATTCGAACGATTAATCCGTTGCAATGTTAATCATTTCAACCCAATTGAAATTACATTGGTAAATACACAAGAGAAAGAGAGAGAGAGAGAGAGAGAGGCCTGTATAAAGAAAAATAAAAATGTTTCTTTTAATTTTTCGATCAATCATCTGAACTTTGAGGCTCACAGCTGTAATGTATGATATTTCAATGCCCCCAGATCTCTTCATTCGAGATTCAAGCGATAAAAACGCCAAAAATGCATTAAAAAAACGTGTTCAAATTTTTTTTCCAATTGCCAAAAAAATGGTATCGAAAATCCCAAACGCGAGATCGTTGGAAAAATGGGGTCGTATAAAAAAAAAATTGCGGATCCGTGGTATAGACAATTATGAACAAGATATATTTAATTGAAAAATTCATGAAACTTTTTTTTTTCTCTAATTTTACGGAATTTGGTAATTTTTTTTTGCATATCTATATAATTACAATATATTTAAAAGGACAATGAGGAATTTCGGAAGAATCGATTTTTATTTTCAAACGTGGATAAGATCGAGAACTAATTTTTTTAATGTATATAATTTGTAATAGAAAAATCGTATCAAACAATGCTTCATGAAAACGAAACAAATTTATTCATTTTCGAGGAAATATGATGTATATTTTTTTTTTTTTTTTACCAACGATTTTTCGTCCTGTCGTAATTTCGAATATATTTAAAAATAAAATATTATCGGGTCGTTTCAGTCAGGAGATAAGACAGACGAAAAAAAAAAAACAACGTTATCGGTAGCGTGCGTTTTATCTCGATGACTCACATTCCTTTTGTCGAATATGAACGGCTCTTTCACTTCCCCCCCCCCCCCCCCCCCCATTCCATTACCTTTTTATTTTCGTCACGATAACGCGTAACGACTTGTGCAAGTAATAAAAAAGAAGATAAACATTCGCCTTTATCTCGATTAGTTATGCTTTCGCGTCTGGCTGATTAATAATTTGCGCGATCTTTTTTTTTTTTACTGAACCAATATTAAAAAATGAAATGGCAATTTTTTTTACTTCCGTTTGAAATTAGAAAATTATTTACCGTCATATTTAATTTAATAAGAAAATAAAATTAGATACGATAAAATTACGATTATTTAATTACATTAAATTTTGAATAATTTTCCAAGACGTATTTAACAGAAATAATAATTTGTTTTCTCACGTGAAAATATTATATTTCGTGTTATTTATAATTCCAACTCGGATCAATTAATTTTATCGATCTAAATATGTTGGGGGAAAAAAAAGTAAAATGTTGACAATTAATATTTTTGTTGTCTTTGCCTATGGCCATGTTGGTCTCGAAATAACCCGCTGAGGGAGAAACAAAAAACGAGGTGTCCACAATAAAGTCGAAAATTCCAAATATCTTTAATAGCGTGAGAGAGAGAGAGAGAGCGCGTTCGTGTTTGGGCCTTTAACAGCTGACAGTTAATCGTCCCGGTTTATTGTGCAAACTGAATTCCCTTGCGATTTTATGAATGGAAAGACACGTTAATTACCGTTATATTGGCTCGGGAGGGGGGTAAATTACTTCTGGGATTTGGGGATTTGGGGAAAAGTGAGAGGGAGAGAGACCGATCGATTCGACGAATGGTTATAGTAATTATTTACTTTTAGAATTCAAACGGTACACCCGTGAGAAATTTTCCCCAAATATGTACAATAAAAGAAAAAAAAAAAAAGATTTCTAAAGACTCTCATTCCGGAGAAAATAATTGTCCGCCCTTTAACGATTCGTAGAACACAGTTCAAAGTCCGTTGAAATTTTTCCTAATAGTCGTACATCCTTATAATAATTGCACTGGAAAACGAAATTAAAATAAAGCATTTATGCAATTTTTTAGACAGTTTATAAAATTCATCGTAATCATTGATTGTAAAAATTTATATTTGTAATTTACATTTTAATTTTTTTAACAGAACGTAAAAAAAAACTTTCCTATAACATTCAATGAATATTCTTTTTTTTTTTGTGAATCGTTTAAAGCCAAATTTCTTCACAATTTTCTCGTTCCTTTCCTTGCAATAAATATAGTGAAAAAAAAAAATAACAAATGAAATAAAAATGAGGCATTTAAAAAAAATTTTAAACAATTTAAAAAAATCATCATTAGTCATTAAATGTAACAATTAATATTATTATTATTATTTTTTTTTAATCGTTTCAAGCCAAATTTAACAATTTTCTCTTTCGTTTCCGTACCAGTCGTGCACACGCACGACGAGAGAGAGACTCGTACTCACGAGTCTCTCTCATTTCCGCTTTACGAGACCGCGTGCGTTTCGATAAATACATTGCACTACTACGGTATAAAATTCACGAATACATGTATTATTTTGAAGCGCGCCACTTACCAGAGACTTGGCTGCTGTGCTTCGTGTCGAATTCCTGTTTCCGCGAATGCACGCAAACCCAATTAAAAATAGAATGTTCCCCTGTCTTTCTGGCGAGAAATTGCCTCCCTCGTATATTGGAAATAAATGGGACAAGACCGAGAGAGAAGCAGAAAAAGCGAGAGAAGCGTAAGGAAAAAAAAAATTATAAAAGAATTTGTAAATTATTGCGAAAATATATTTTTGCATATAAATTGGAATTTAATTTTTTTTTTTATCCGCGACGATGAAATCCAAAAATGTGAAATTTATCTCGTAAGATTGTGCGAATTTAAAAATAAACCTCCCGGATAAAACGTCCAGTCAGAATTATAAAAAAAAAACAAAAAAAGAAAGAAACGATTTAATTTATCGTTATCTGTAATAACAATGAATATGTTGATTTTCGACTCTCGAGATATTCACGAAAGAGTAACTGTATATATAAATATAATATTTGCAAGCCTGGATTACCGGTCGTGTTGTGGCTGACATAAAAAAAAAAAATTATAAAAAAAGAAACAAGATCTCGTTCACGAATTATAATAACAAGAATGTGTACGCGTAATTCGTTATTACCGTATTTTTTTTTTCTTGAAATTTTCTCTCGCTTCTCGTGCGTCACGCCATAAATAATAACAATCATGATAATATTAATGATAATAAGATTATTCAAAGCGTTTCGTTAAATCGCTCTCTCGTGAGCACACTCGGAGAGAAACAGGCAACACTCATGCACACGCCACTCGCGTCGTTCGCGGAAAATACTGAACCGCCTTGGCCCGCCGAACGCGCATTGAGTGGGTCATCGAGTTGAATTAAAAAAATAAAAGAACTAGAAAATAACGATTAAAAAAATTGAAATTTCCGTCAAGTGGGAATCAAATTTTCTCAAATACCGAAATTTGAGCCAAAAGCAAAACTTTGTGCCTTTGATTTTTATAAATATCAATATTTTTTTCTTCTTCCTTCATGACATAACACGCGTCAATATTTTACGTAAACGGGTGTACTTGGAATATCGTCCCCATTGACAGCCTAAATAAAATGTAATTATTCTCATCGTAAATGAATTAAATCGACTAATCCTTAATTAACCCCTGACAGGCAATGAGTGTAAAAATCCCCCCCCCCCCCAATTTATTTTTCTCGGCGCACTTATTCACTTTTTTGAGTTTCAACGTTCATTTTCAACTCTATAGTTCAAATAAATCATTTTTATAATATCGCTATTTTATGCAAAATCGTTTGAACTTTAAAAAAAAAAAAAAAAACTTGCTAGCTTTATTAGGAGCCGAGATATTTGAGATTAATTTCGACTGGGTATTTTTTACACTCATTGCCTGGGGAGGAATACGGTTTGGATGTTTGCCTGTCAGGGGTTAACGACTGCTTATACCACCCTATACGTGTATTCACCTGCTCATTTTTATGGATCGTTTCATTACTACTCTCATTCGTTCGCTTCTTCATTGCTGTAAAAAAAAAAAAAAAAATCACACACGTTGCAATGAGGCATACAATTCGGGGTGACCATGATTGCCCCAAATCTTGGGTATTACTTCACGGAACATTGCCATAAAAGCTGTAAGCAGTGTCGTTTAGCGGCGATGGCTTGTACTCTCGAAACAAGGCCACAACTCGACGCAACGACCGTTGGTGACTAAGCCATACTCTCCGCGTGCCCCCCCTCCGCCCTAACACACAAAACGTTTCTCTTCAACTCCATCGATTCCTCTCTCTCTCTCTCTCTCTCTCTCTCTTCCGTCTCTTCTGAACTACGTGCTTGGCTCTCTGCGTAGCTGGGTGTGCGCGCGCATCCTTCCTCCGTCTCTCTCTCTCTCTCTTTGTCGCTTTCCGGTACGATGATCGTGAGCCCACTACGTCATCAGCGCGTTCGTGAAAAGTGGTGAAAAGCTTCGCATGCGTGCACACACGCACGATGTGTTGTGTGCCACTGGCACGCACGTATCTCGCATATCGTGTGCTATCGTCTCGCCTTTGTGTTATATAGTTGTGCTTGGTACGCGCTCGAACGATACATGTGCGAGATACGTGTCCCCCCCCCCCTTGTCCTTATATACATTGATGTACATATGAATTGATGAAAAACCAGTATTACGGGTATTGGAGACACTGGATTATAAATGGTTTTTGGGATTGAAATTGAAACAAAAATTATCCAATTCGATAATTTATCGCTTTTTGTCTAGCCAATAAAATTCTGTAGCGCTTGAATTTCCGATAGAAGCCGAAATTTTCACTCTAGAGGGAATTTTTGTGTCTGCATAGGGAATCTTTGATACCCTAGGGATTTTTGAATTTATCCAGAATATTCTAGTATTTTTCAAGCGTATGAGGAATTTTTGTATCTATAGTGAATCTGCATAGGGATTTTTTTTCTATTGTCACTGGTGCAATAAAATTTTCCGTAAAGCTTGAAAAAATCTTGTACACGGAATTTCTAATTGATCCAACGAAGTTTTTCTAGTGCAGGGCAATCGTTTGTGGCTTAAAAATTCCCCATGTACGTGAGAATTTTATCTATGTAATTGTAGCGTTATCAATTCTGATATAATTCCCAATACACAGAGGCTTCGAACATTCTTTTATGTACATTGTACATAGACAAGGATAAATATACGTATGAAGAATTTCATGTAGGGAATTTAAACACCTGTGACTCAAGCTGTTACATTAGCCTGGGAGCGTTTCACCAAAAATCCTCGTTTTATAACTTCAAACTGTGTCATCCATAAAATTCTTAGATATTATTCGTCAAATTTCCGACTGAACGACTGTACATTTTTTAAATCCAATACATTTAATGAAAATCATGCTCTACTCTCCTCGAGAGATTTCGCTACGTATATTTATTTTCGTATACATATATTTTTTTTTTTTTTTTAATAATTCGATAAGACTCGATTCGCAACTGACGCCAACTGCTCAATGCCGTACATCGGTCGAGTTTGCTTTATTTTATCCGGACTATCCGTGCTAAAATATGGCGATAAAGTTGCGAGGCAACACGCGAAGCGTTCGAGAATATTCACGCACGTATCTCATGCCAGTCGTCACGGAAAAGTACCGGTCACATGTTCCAACAGTGGTTGCGTGTGTGCTTCTCTAAAAGCATCGTGTTTCGTTCGTAAAGCACGCTTCTCGCTCATTTTTTTTATTTTTATTCAATGTACCAAGAATCACCGCGACGTTCGCGAGATTACTCGTCGTAAGCCGCTCTCCTCATTGTGTGAACGTAATTTTTTTTTTCAATCGAAATTGAAAAAAAAAAATCGTTTTACCAATTTTCATGAGGACACTGGTATACAGGAGGATCTTGATTCAGCGAACTACTGTACGGTGAATATCGATCCGCGCAGCGATGGTGGTGGGGGGGATTTCTGAGCCTATCGCGGTACAGCTTGCTACAAGGTCAGCTGCGCAGAGTAAACTGCGCAATCTCTTTGTTCGGCAAGAACGACGCCGGTGATTTTTTAAAATTGAATCGTCTGTAACTCGATAACTGGTTGAGCTACAGCGCTGCAATTTTGCAGTCAAGTAAAGCATGATAGTACCTTTATTTATTGTAATTTTCATACAAATTCATACCGTGAATCGAATTTTATATCATTTTTAATTTTTTCGAATGATCTTACTGGCTTTAACTTCCGCAAATTTTGCGATATCGCGCTGATTTCGTTTTATATAAATTTATTGTCATTAAAGAATGGTTCATTGAATTGATAAATATCGATGGAGGGGTCAAGTTTTATGAAATTTTCAATTTTCCAAAAAAATTGATTTACTCGCTCCAACTTCTGCAGTATTTGAGATATCGTGCTGATTTTTTTTTTCACACGAATAGATTATCATTGAAGGACGGATTAGTATTGAATTTGGCGAAAATCGATGCAAGCCTTCAGATTTTGTGAAATTTTCAATTTTTCGAAAAAAAAAAAAAAAAACTCACTTGCTCGTGGAGGGAACTTTTTATGAGCGAGCCAAAAAGGCTTTGTGAAATTTCGAAAATTACGAGGAAGCAACGGTGCAAGTTTCAATTTGCAACTTTTTTTTTGTTAACGCCACCCTCTCTCGCGTAATATTCATGATTTTTTTTTCTTCGTCATTCTCGAGAGTTCTCGAATAAAGCTTAAATGTAAATAATCCCGAACTTGCTCTTTCGTCCGGTAAGGCTAGACAAATAACTCAACAACGTTATTTCGGATCTCAGCCCCTAAAAAAAAGGCTGTCCATTATTATATTTTTCGATCGCCTACGTGAGAAATTGTATAATGTATATATATATATATATATATATATATACGCATAAATATGCAGGCTGAGTTAATCATCTCTCGCGTAGGTCGTGGTCAGAGCGATTAATAGCCATGATGGAGTAAATATCGTAATATATACGAAAAGCCTCCTCGGACTATACCAAAGTTTCGAATTCCCAACGATATCGAGAGCCAACACGTGTTTCGTCGTTGTTGATTTTATTTTTCCTTCTTTTCGTTTCTTCCCCGTTCTCCTTTTGTGTATTCCCTTCTCTTTATTTCCGTCACGCTATCTCACTGGAGGATCCATAACCGTCTCCTTCCATTAGTCTCGAATATCGCACACGTCACGATCCGACTGAAATATCCTGCCGTGTATTTATTATTCATAGGAAGTGAATTCTAGCTGGTGTATAATTTTATACACACGTGCATATAAATATATGTACCATTTATGCTTGTCAGTGAAACCGGTTTTCGTTAACGGGGGGGAAAAAAAAAAATTCAGCGTCAAGTCCGATTCATCAAATCCGACCCAAAGAATCGAGCATTCCACGACTATAATTCTCATCCTCGTAAATTAATGATTGAAAAAAAATTCTCAACTCACCGTGTATACGAAATATTGTTTAATTTTACCAACAGTCGAATTTATATCTTGATCTTGATTTTTAAATATATCTTGATTTTTAAATAAAAAAAATATTTAATAAAAAATAACTGATGTCACAATTTGGCCTCGGAGATATGATAATCTAAATTTATTAAACTTTTTGTAATCTTCAGCCAAAGATAGAAATATCACTCTTATCAGCGAGCGAATAATCGACCCATTTTGTGTATGACGAAATTTTATCGTCTTTAAAAATTTTCAATTTCAAAGCATTTTTATAACCTCCAACATAATTTTAAAACTATCGTCAAGCTAGTACCAAAACTCAAGTAGTATTATGGACAAATTAAATTTTTATTATGAAAATATTGAAATATTAATAACAATAATATGATTAAGTACGATTTTAGGCGTGTGAGTAATCAATTATTATCTTCATTATAATTACTCGAAGTAATTTTTTTTCACGTAATTACCATTACTCGTAATTATCGTAATGAGATAAAATTTGATTATA
The DNA here is from genome assembly GCA_963564615.1 of Rhorus exstirpatorius. Classification (NCBI taxonomy): domain Eukaryota; kingdom Metazoa; phylum Arthropoda; class Insecta; order Hymenoptera; family Ichneumonidae; genus Rhorus; species Rhorus exstirpatorius. The sequence continues at coordinate 8,922,780 of OY751313.1, forward strand.
ATTACTTGGAATAATTTGAGTAAACATTCAAATTACATAATTACAATTTACTCGGAGTGCATTGTACTTCATAATTTTTCATTAAATATTTTTTTCCACGTGCTACATGTAGTAAAATTTTATATCACTTTACTCATCTTGTTCTCTATTTAAAAGGAAAAAGATCATCTTTATTTTTCCTCATAGGTTTATATTTATTTTTATCCCCCCTGGTCTCTGATCGCCCCTGACCTTTACCGAAACTTCAAATGTATTCGTGATTTCTCGGTTAGGAATTTCATGATTTTTTTTTCTCTCGTTTTCCTATCTTTATTTTATTTTTTCCTTCAATCCCATCTGATTCAGGGTTCCCATTACGAGCACGTAATGCTGCTGTGTGCCTTGCGTGACGAGTACCATACGATACGAAAACTTATATTATACATGTACACGTATGTGCGTGTATATCGCAATATTGAAAAAAAAAAGTGGCAATGAAACTTCAATCGAGTAAAAAGATTACATACGTGTGCGTTTTTTAAAAACAAAGTTAAAGAAAAATATAGATATACATACATATATATTGAACATTCCGTCAGGTTTCCATCAGTTTGGTGTACGTGACTCCGTGACTTGAGCTTACAAATATCATCACAGATGCTATCACAAGAATTTTTATATTTACAATGTACAGTGTATCGTTAAAAAATTCCAATTCAATAGAAATTCATGGGAAGTTAATTAAGAAAAAAAATATTTCATCAATTAAGAACTTTTGAATCACGAGATAATGATTGTAGAATTACCAAATTATAAAATGTTAATTGAAAAAAAAAAATTATCTCAAAAATCAGTGTTATTTAAACTATAATTATATCTTTCAAATTTATATTCCATTGTAATTTGTTGAAATTCTCACGAAACTTAATTTTTCAATGTGCCTGTACGTTTTAAGCATCCTAGAGCTTTTTTGTCGATTACGATGGTATGCAGAAACAAAAAAAAAAAGAAATGATAATTTTTGTTTGTATACATGTAGGAAATTTCGTGCCGAAAATTGGGTGCAAGTGAACTCACGTGGTGTAAGGATAATAATAATAATAACAACAATAATAAATTCTCCGTCCCGTGTCTCTCGAACTGACCACCGCGAGAGACATCGAGCTCTGAATATTCAATGATTGTTTAAAATTCTGCCGTGTATTCACGTTAGCCGACAAGTCGTGAGACGCATAATTGAAATTTTCTCAAACACGTTTATCTTTCTTCTCGTTTTATCCTCAATCGTACGTCGAGTTACGTTCATTTAATATATTTATATGAATTGTAGAAATGACGATGAAGCAGCCTGAGAGATCATTTCATCGTATCTCAAGGTCTTCAAAAATTTCACGTATTTTAAAGTGCTTTTTTTTTTTCTTAATCAACAATTAAGAGTAAAAATTGCAATTTTGAATATTAAATAACTGGAATGCCTTGATTATATATTTATTTCAAAAAATAAAATCCACAATAATTCCTATTTATCGTAATTGAAAGATTCAACGTAATTGCGCTTTGAATCCAATTGACGCAAAACTAGATTATTCGATGGAAAAAGAAAATAAAACAAAAATAATTACATCTCAGTATGAATGCAAGGAATGGAAAGGACAAAATTAAATTTTGCGGGAAAAAAAAATATTATTGACAAAATATATATTGACAAGAACAACCAGAGAAAATTCCAAGTTGCTAGAGATATCGTTTGAACTGACCACCTCGACGAAAAACATTGCAAACCGTTCACGAAAGTAACTTGATTATTCAGTTGGCAATCTCGAAACGTGATTTAGAATTCCGTCAGGTACTCTGTGAGCGATCGTTTCGTGAAACGCATTAAATTTCGTCGCTTTTGCAAATGATCCAACGTGTATATATATATACATTTGTACATATATGATTGTGTGAATTGCAAGCGTGAGACTGTTGAACGAAATGGAAAACTGTTAGCCCGTGATATTGTATCACGAATCACGTATATATTTTGCGCTATACGGAGAGACGCCAATGATGAACACGTGCGATAAGGAATGATTGTCGATTTGAGATTCCCCAGAGTGTTGATTATACTCGTTTCTGGGATTTCTAATGCAAGGGTAATGGTCGATTTCCTCGTTGAAGGTCTGAGCGAGGGGGGAATCTCGAATCATTTTTTGAATGTTTAAAAAAAAAATACAACTCCTGTTCTATCGCTATTTATATATTCGTTGACGAATCAATTTTCCAATCTCACTAAATTCTCCCCTGCCGTGATGCCTTGGAACATTTTATAAAAATTTTCTCGTACGAATTTAGCCAATCAGTAAAGCTATAATATAAGTATACTTATATTATACTTATATTATATTATATTATATTATATTATATTATATTATATTATATTATATTATACTTATAGTAAACAAATAATTATCACTTGGTATGATATTGTAATTAAAAAAAAAATTTCAATCAACTATTCGCTTATGCGGAAAATGGGAAAATTTACCGATTTTTTGCACTACTCATCGAGTCCTGAAAAGTTTTATTGAAAATAGAACAAAGTTCCGGATGTCCTTCGTTAAAATACATTTGCCCTCGTGTACAATATTTATATCTGATGTTTTTTTGGGATATTTATTTTCAAGGTGGTTATGTCGGACCGTCAATTCCACTAGCACCGGCAAACGTTGCGACGAACGGAGGTGGTGGATCACCGCTACGTCCTAGAACGAGTCCTCCACCACCGCCGCCGCCTACCCAGGAATCTGGTGTGGGAAATCCGCAGTCCAATCATCATCAGGCAAGTTTTCTTTTTTCGCACATCGCCTTTAATCCAACGCAAAGTTAAAAAAAAAAAAAAAAAAAAAAATGCCTTCGTAAAAGCCGCGCGCGATCAATATTATTTTATCTCATAAACTTCGCGTTTATCCGTCGTCGTTAATTTTTTATCTCCACGTTATTATTTTTATTTACATCAAACCCAAGATAATTGAAAAAAAAAAAATCACTAATTTCGTTTAATTGTAATTTTTACGAAAAAAAAAAAAAACAGGGTACGGGAAGTGGACCATCGCCGATGGCTGCTCTCATGTCAGTAGCGGATACGCTCACATCCCCCGAACCGGTGCCGCAGCCACCGAATAATCCGAGCCCGACAAGCAGAAGTCCGCCCACGACAGCCTCGAATGCTCAGCAGCGCAGCGTCTCGAGAGGCTCCCAGCACAGTCCCAACGGTTCGGGTAAATAAAAAAAAATTGAAATCTAAATCCTCTTTTTTTTTTTTCCCCCCCCATCGCCGAGAAAAATGAAAAACCAAAAAAATCTGCTGCTCCGATTACTTCGATGATGTAAATCGAATTAATTTAATTAAAATTGGGCATCTCTTTTGTTATTAAAAAAAAAAAAGTATTCTCCGCTTATTTATTTTTTATAACGCCATTCATTATTAATTATTTTATTATTGATCTACGACAATTGCAAGCGTTTGCTCAGCAATGACAATGTTTATTTTTCTTTCGCGTTTCTTGAAAGACGAGAAAGAGGAGAAAGGAAAAACTTGAAAAAACAAATTCAACGATTTTTTTTTTTTTTTTGTCTTTTCCTTTATGCAAATCACCGGAAAAATAATCATTCACATTACGGAGCAAAGAGCCGAGGATGCAATTTAAAAAAATCCATTTTCTTTTTTTCCTTTTCCAAAACAAAATATTGAACAATGAACGCAGCGGGGAGGGGAAAAAAAAAAAAAAAGTTATTCAATCTTATCGTGAATATTCGTGGCAAAAATTTCAACTATGAAATATCGTAGGCTCAGGATCGGGCAGAAGATCGAGCAATTCGGGCTCGAGGCACGTTTCATCGACGACCGTTATGACCTCTTCGTCGGAGGGCGCGACGACGCAGCCAGCGACGGCCGGTAGTACCGAGCCGGTATCCGCGCCTGCCCTCAAATGCACACTCTGCCAGGGACGCCTCGAGGACACGCATTTCGTTCAGTGCCCGAGCGTGCCGCATCACAAATTTTGCTTTCCCTGCAGTCGCGACAGTATAAAGAGACAGGGCGCCGGATCGGAGGTGAGAAAAAAAAAAAATACGTTTATTCGAGACGAGTTTTGTTAATTTTTCATTTTTTTTTTCCCCCCTCCGCAAAGTACAAAGAAAATTTTTCCAGCAATCTTTTGCCACTTTGACAAATAAAAGCTGTGTCGCTTGTAATTTTTGCTTTCCTCCCCCATTCGAGTTTTGAGACTTCGGTCCCCGAGCTTACAATTTTTCGTTCGTACATTTGGGCAATTTTTTTTTTTTTTCCCCCACTCTTCTTCGACTTTTGCCAGCGCTATTAATTTTTTAAATTAAAAATTTTTTTTTTTCCCCCCCACTCTTCTTCGATTTTTGCCAGCGGCTTTAATTTTTGTCATTACGTATTTTTTTTTTCGTTTATTTATTTATTTTTAAAATTATCACACAGGTATATTGTCCGAGCGGCGAAAAGTGCCCGTTGGCGGATAGCCAAGTACCGTGGGCATTTATGCAAGGCGAGATAGCGACTATCCTGGCGGAGGACACAGCCGGCGCGGGCCTCAAAGTGAAAAAGGAACGCGAGACTTAAAGGGACCCGCCGCCGCCGATTTCCCGTTTCGCGTATATATATATCCGCGAATATGGGGGCTTTTTATCGAGGCTCAAATTTTTTTCACAAGGTACCGCGTCGCTCATCGACCGTCGATCGACGGATGCGGGGCATCGCAACGAATCATCGTCGCGGTGTTCCGTTCGTGCGCAAGATTTTTTCTCATCCGAGTCCTCCTCTACGACGACGGGGGAGGATACAAGGAGAGAGAGAGAGCACCGGTGAAATAATATTTCCGTTGTGGAAAACCGTGAAAGGGTAGCCACCGGAGAAAAAATATTTTGGGTTTACGCAGAATGTCGAAAGATATGAAATTTGGTTGGGCTCCGATGAATTTTGAAAATTAACGAGGAAGAGGGAGAGCCAACTAAAAAAAATGAAGTCGGAGAGAGAGAGAGAGAGAGAGAGAGAGCCGAAGACGTTGACGTGAAATTGAAAATGAACGCGCGTTAAATTTGTCATTGCTGTGATCCCCGAGATCCGGGTTAAATATACATAATTATTATTATTATTATTATTTTATCGTTTTATCTCATTTTTTTCATTCGCGAAGAAATGTTTTTCGTTTTTTTCAATTTTTCCTCGATTTTCATTTATGACGAAAATAGTTTTTCCAGATAAACGCGAGGTCGCTTGTTGTTTTGTTTTTTTTTTTGTTTGTTTTCTTTTCTTTCGCCCTCCAAAACTCGGATCTCTCGGAATAGAGAAAAAAGGAAAAAAAAACGGTGAGAAATCAAAAAGTAGCGAAGAAACGGATGAAAGAGAAAAAAAAAAAAAAAAAAAGAGTTGGCATTTGAGAAGTAGTCTTCGGCTAATTTGTAAGCCGGCGCGCGCATTCGTGCGAACGATGAGATTGTATAATTGTACATTTTATTCAAAGTCGCGCAGCGATCAAGGATTTGACTCCGCGACCGAGTTTCAGTTTTTTTTTTTCCCCCGGTTTTTTTGCCTTCTCGGACGATGACAGCGATTCTTCACTTTTTTTTTTTTGCAAACTCCCGCGAGAAATTTGGGATTTTTGTACTTTGCGCCGGGGGGGATCGATGGCTCATCGGGATCTCTCGCGAAATGCGAATTTTTTCAATATCGCCAATTTTGGATTTTTTTCATTTTCTTCATCTCGCTCGGCTATTTTTCCATTCCCGAGCGAGAAAAACCGATTTTGGGGGAAAAAACGGGATTCCTATTTTTTGTTTTTTGTTTTTTCTTTTTTTTTGTTTTTCCTCAATTTTCATAAAATCTCTCTGTCGCAAATCATTTTAATTCTCGTCCATATTGTCGATCGAATTTTTTATCCTCAAACGAGAGAGACCACAACTCATAACTCGCGGTTCATCTTTTTTGCTCGTAAAAATAATTATAACGATAGAAGTTGACTATCGAAGAGGAGGAGAAAAAAAGAAAGAAAAATTGAAGCTAAAAAAATGGATAAAAAGAGCTTCTCTTTTTTTTTTTTTTTTGTAAATTGTGTATATGCGTGTACATATGAGATTTATCGATAAAGCGCGTGCCCGTGCGCGCACGATTTGGGAAATGAAAAGAAAAATGAAAAAAAAAAAAAAAAGAGTTTCTCACGTGTACAAAAAAAAACAAAAAAAAAAGAGAGAAAAAGAAGAATTTTTTATATTTTACTCTCGCGTTTCATTCGACTTCGTTTCTATTCAGGGGGGGGGGTTTCTTTTTTCACTTTTTTTTTCTTCAAATATCCAAATTGAAATAATATATTGGTAACTTTAGTTGAGATTTTATGCGATCAAAGTGAGAAACGAAGAATGGGAAAGAGAAAAGAAGAAGAAGAAGAAGAAGAAGGAAAAAAAGGTCACGTGATCGAATAAACCCAAAAAAAATCCTTGACCAAATTTTTATCGCGTGAATAATAATTTTTGTTTTTCCAAAATTTTTCAATCGTAAATCTCGAAAGAGAGGGGGGGGGGACGCACTTTTTTTTTCGGCCCCGAATTGTTCGTCGAGAGACGCGACAGAGGGACAGCGCGAGGGGTTCGGGGAAAAAAAAAATAAAAGAAGAAAAAAAGAAGACCGAAATAAAAATACCGAGTTGGGGTTCTTCCACATTGTTGGATTTCTTTCGTTTTTATTCGCGGTTTTTTTTTTTTTTTAACTTTAACGCTAGGGTTTTATAAATGAGGGAGAGAGAGTGAGAGAGAGAGGGGAGGGGGGCCCTTTTGAATTTTTCATTTATCCGATGAAGAAAGGTACGCCCGACGAATAGGAACCACACACTCGCTATGTCTGAAAGAAAAAGAAAAAAAAAAAAAACAAACATAATATTTAAAAAAGAAAAAAAAAAGAAAAAGAAGAAAAATGAAACGAAGAGAACTTTGCTGCCGCCCAGGGACGTGTTTTTTTTTTTTTTTTCCTCTTTTCAATTATTTTTGTTTTTCTTCTTCATTCTCATTTGTCCTTTTTAATGTGAGAAAGTATACAAGAGTGATATTAATACGAGTTGTGAGAATGATTTGACATTATGAAAGATATATATATATATATATCTTTCTTATATATATATATATATAGCGTGCTGTGTAGAGAGTCTTCGAGCTCTCTTTTTTTTAATATATATATATAAAGAGCCCTGGTTAGCGAGCGGCTCTTCTTAATTTTTGTTTTTTTTTTCTCGTTTTTTTTTGTTTTTGTTTCTTTGTATATATTTGTACAGACGAAAATCGGCAGGACGAAAGATTTAGGATACGAAACTTAATTTTTAAGCGCATAAACGACAAAAAACAGCTCTATATATATATATATATATATATATATACAGAACCGAGGGAGAAAACTCGCGTGACTCGCGAGATTTTTTTTCCTCCCCTGGGTCCGGTAAAACAATTTTTTTTTTTTTTTCTAATTGCGCTGTATCGGTACGCGAAAAAAAAACAGAGAGGGGTAGATGGAGAGAGAGAACGGATCGAATAGAATATATATATATATATATATATATATATAAAAAAACTTTTTTCGCATCGTATATACCCAAAAAACAAAACATATGTACACCTTCCTCGGTATTTCAGAAAAAAAAAAAAAAAAAAACGATAAAGAGAGAACGAGGGGAGTGCGACGAATCGAACGAGATCGCTTGAGAGTTTTAATCATTTTTTAAATAATGATAAATTGGACGAAATAATTGGAAAAAAAAAATCGAGCAATCCTCGTGAATTGTTTTGAAATAATTTGTAATAATTGAATCGTTTTTAAATAATGACAAATTGGATGAAATAATTAAAAAAAAAAAAAAAAATCGAGCAATTCTCGTTAATCGATTCTCGTCTCTCTTCGTTTCTCTCTTCGTCGGTAGTTCCTATCCTCTCACACAGAAAACCTCACCCCGTGGGCTCTCTCAACGTTGCCCAACGATAATTACGACGCAAGAGTCATTTTTCGATGAAGAAAAAAAAAAAATTTCACATTTTCCGTTATTTTTTTTTTGTTTTATGAAATTTGACACGAAACTTTGCGAGATGAACCGGAATTTTTAAAGGCACGAAAAAAAAAAAGCAAAGAAAAATTGAGCTTTCTTGAAATTTTTCGTTTCTCGCTGTCGAGATGGTCTTTTAAAATTCTTCATGTACAAACGAGAGAGAAAGTGAAAAATAAAAAAATAAAAATCTCGTCTCAGCAGTCAAATTTTCCACACAATTTAGCTCGAACCAAATTTTCTTTGTGACAAAGATTTAGTCTCGATTGTTTTTTTTTTGTCTTTTTTTCCTTTTTTTTATTCTTTCGATATTATGACTCTTGTAAAAAGCCAAGCATACGAAAAACAAAAGTATGAAAGAGGAGGAGGGAAAAAAAAAATCCCAATTTTAAAGTCGAGATTTAGCAATTCGTAGCGCTGAGAGAAAAATAAATAAAGAAAAAAAAAATAATAATTATAATATTGAGAAGAAAAGAAAAAAAGAATAAATAAAATCATAAACGTAAAGCGAAAAATTTTCTAGTGTACCATAACTCGAGGAAAAACGATGGAAAAAAAAAAGTCGTGTAACATTGTACCGTTTATCATGTGTATGCAAACATGCAAAAAAAAAAAACAAAAAAGAAAAAATATATGTGTTGATGTGTAACAAAATTTTGTATTCGTCTATTTATTTTGCGATCCCGCCTAAAAAAAGCTATCCTATAATTCCGAAGAATGTTGATAAATGTTTTTTTTTTCTCCTGTCGATTGAATAAAATCGAAAAATCGAATATTCTTAATAATTTGCTCAAATCAATTTTCAATAATTCGAATTAATTTTGTGTGCATGAAAAAAAAGGAAAAAAATTTTAAAATCTTCGTACGAATGTTTCTTATTTGCCAATTGGCTTGAATAGATTTTTTTTTCATTCATTTGAATTAATTTCACCCGGAATTTTTATCGATAAAACAATTCTATACAATTTCGAGAACTCAAAAATGATATTTGTCGAATTAATTTTGCGCGAAAGAAAAAAAAAATATTTCAATTCAATGGGATGTTAATTATTCGCTGATTGGCCCAAATTCTTTGTTGATTGATTCTAAAAAAAAATTTCATTGATATTATCGTCGATAATGCCTTAAAATAATTCTTCAATTTCGAGTATTTTAAAAGAAAATTTGACAAATTTCATGAGCATCAAACTGAATAGAAAAATCTTTATTATTATTATTATTATTATTTTTTTTTTATTCTACAGACTGTTGAACGCAATAAAATATTGAAAAAAAAAACGGTTATGTAACCCTAGCTGAGTAGCAAATTATATCGTACAATGGCAATGTAACAATGTAAAGGTTTAGTGACCGGGCAATGCGAGAGAAAATAACAATCCCAGGGTCCTACCCTATGGTATTATACATACACGGGAACGTGAAGCTCGAATGAAGAAAAAAAAATCGATGTCAGGTAGGGTTGGACTGAATCGCTCGAGGGAGGAACACAAAGAAGGGATGAGAGAGAGAGAGCGAGAAACGTATGCACGTTATATTGATCCGTTGGGTCCAGACGCAGCTCTCTTAAAGGGAATATCATTTTCATTATAGCTCAATTTTAAATTAATTCCACAAAAAATCGAATGAATTATCAAAGATTATGATTTACAAGGAAAAACAAATTAATTTATCGGAATAAAATTTATTTTATGATTAATCTCGATTAATTCATAAATAACGATTGATTAAAAAATAATTGATATATATATAACTTTTTTACAATTTAACTGGTATCGAATTTTGCTCGTGATTAGTTATCAATCGATCAGTTTTCATTGATAATTTTTTAAAATTAAATTATACAATCTATGTTTATAAATCTTTTATTAATTATCAATTAAATTTGCCTGGCTTCGAATTCACTCGTTTCACTTTTCGTTCCATGCAAAATTATCGTGTATTATATGAACATTAATAAATTCCTACATTCATTCAAATGAATTTTACCAATGCCCGGAATATTTTACTCCAAAACGGATCGTTCGAGATTTAATTATATACCTTGATGAATCTCTCGGCACATATTCATTCTGTTGAATATGAGTCTTGAATTAATAATGAAAACTTGGCAGCGTAGAAAATATCTCGGATCCTGCACAACGTGAAGAATTACCTCTCCGCTTTAAGGGGTCAATACACCTACTCGCCACTTTTTTTTTTCTTCTTCTTCTTTTCAACTCCTTTTGCCTATAGCCCTTACGAATAGGAGCATATCAATTTATCCATGAATATATAAACTCTTCGGTGTTTTATGAAATATTATTTTTTTTTCTAATTAAAGCAAAATTTTTTATCAAATTTAAATAAAAATTAATTTCTCAATGTTCTCATTTTTTTTTAAAATAAAAATTACTCGTCAATTTACTCGTTAATTGCCATAAACATGACAGCAGAGAAAATGATGAAATTCTCATTCGTCGCATTGGCTACATCCGCTTTAATCTTCTCGTCGTTATTATCTTCGATAAGCTTCATTGTTTCGATGAACAATAAAATTATATACGCTCGAACGATCATGTTTATTCGACCATTAAATTGTTGTTCCATTGTTGAATTTAACCATTATTCGTCGTGGCTTGGGCTAATTATTGATAAACAAATAAGTAAATAAGCAAACAAAAAATTCAATTGCCTCGAGTTCAGTCATGTACATTCTCTTTAAGAATCAATATTGGGTTTCGTAACGACCTTCTACGAACCAGAGAGGGGTCAATTGTAACGTAGTTTCGCAGGACAATGAAAAAACGACGGTGGAAAGGTCTCGAATTTTATCCCCAAATTGACCAATTTAACATCGATAATGGCTTTGTTATTGACATTGTTTTCGGTAATAAAAAAAAAAATTTTTAATCATTTTAAGTCACGTAATAAAAAAAAAGTTTTCACACTAATAATTGCTATGAAAATAAATAACAATAATAACAATTATTATTAAATAATTATTACCAAAAACATTCAAAATTTCGTATTTACGAAAATTTATATTAATTTTTGCTTTGAAATTAATTTTTTTTATTTTTCTTTCAAAGAGTGCCCAAGATTCTTGCACTTCTTTAAATTTTAAATAATTTTACGTCAAATAATTAAAAAAAAGTTTTTCATAATAATAATAATGATTATTAAAATGGTTAATAATTGGGATTAAAAAAATAAAATTATTACCAAAAAAAACATTCGAAATTTCGAATTTATGAAATTTTATATACATATATTTGTATAATGTTTGTTTTGAAATGAATTTTTATTTAATTTTTTTTTTATTTTTCTTTCAGAAGTGCAAGATCCGAGTCACAATCGGAAACGAGAAAGTCCGCAAAGCAGAACGAGAAGCTTCGATCGGACTGTGGGGGCACGAGTCGAAGCGCAGCTAACGGGCAAACGACCCGGCCGGATAAACGTCAGGTCGTTTCTCACGTGCGAACTCGCTCGTTGGATCGATCATCGCCACGAGCTGTAAGGCCTCATTACAACCGTGGCTCGACCGTCAACGACCGAGCTCGAGGGGTCATGAAAAATCTCGAAGACTATTTGCCGGTATATTTTAGGGTCAAGCGAGAATATACTCCGTTTATTATTTTTTTTTTTCTCAATCATACTTAATTATTGAATTTACAATTTTTATCAACCCTTCATGGATGGATTGGCATTAAAAAAAAAAATTTGAGAAATTCTGTTTTTTTTTTTTTTTATTTATTTAAAAATTGCCAAATAATCACTTTTGAACGGTCAAAAATAACAAAATTAATTCCCTCACTTTTCGGGAATAATTAAAACATTTTCTGGAGGAAAAAAAAAAAACATTGCATCTGTGATAAATTAATTTTATGTACTTCAAGAAAATTCCAGAACTCAAACTACCAAAATATAAACAAGTTCGTTTCTTATAATCTCGTATTATAAGAACATTGTTTTTAAGCTTCAAATATTAAATTTGTGGCATTATCATTATTTGAGTTCAATTTTTTTTTTCATTTATAATTTAAAAAAATATCGACATCATCGACAGGATAGTATTATTATCAATATATATCATTGTAGTTTATCTTAACAAACGTATGATTTAATATTCAGCGAAAATCGAGAAAAAAGATGCCGATGAAACTTCCCGATAGTCCGATCTACAGTCCGGAAACTCTCGAGGCGTTGGAAAACGCCGAAAAATTGATAAAACAAGCACAGAAGAGAATTCTCGAAGCCAGCTACGACGTGAATTCGAGTCCCGAGCGTGAATTATCAAATGGGTAAATTTTGAATTTTCTTTTTTCTTTTTCACCCAATCATACAAACAAATCAAGTTCTCCGCTTGGAACAAAATTAAAAAAAAAAAGAAAAGAATTTTTTAAAAATAATTTATTATAAGCTATTTCGTAAAAGTGACCGAACGACATTTTTATCGGAGTCGAGATTTAACATTCGTAATGAAAAAATACTCACTCGTCTAAAATAATTACTGATAGAATAAAAAAAAACCTAAAACAAGGATTTTTGTGAAATAAAAAAAAAGTATTGCCAAAATTGTCGGTTTTTTTTTTTTTTTCTTTCTGATCAACCGAAAGAACTAAAACGAAGGACGACGACGACGACGACGATGCACTGTACATACGCGATATCGTGGCAGCGAGATTTCACGAGGCCAACGAATCCGGAAGAATTTTCACGAGAGCCACGGCAAGACGTCCGATCGAGCGTTCGTGCAGACCGGAAATACGTCACGGACGATCGCAACGAAATGCGAAACAGAGCGGAAAATTTTTTATCGACTCGTCGACGTCCTTGAGACATTCGTCGATGATGGATAACAGAGGTAAAGCATGCCTCGATGCGATACGTGAAAAATCGCAAAATTCAATTCCGGAAGATGAGCAGAATTCAGTCGTAAAAATTTCAACGAAATTTTCGAATCAAACGACGAGAAAGAATTTTCATGTTCAGGAAGGTCCGCGAATTGACATAAGAAGCGAACTTACGATGACGAAACTCGAAAAAATTGACATAACACCGGGTTTGAGCTCACTTCCGGTACAATGTAACAACAAGACTTATGAGTTTCGTCACGAGTCCTGCACCGATGAGAACCTCGCGTGCAACAATGAGCCACGACTCGACGTATCATTGTCACGCGAAAAACCGGAAATCGATGAAAAATCACATTTTCGTACGAGCAAAATTCCCGTTAACGAAACTTTGACCACGAATCGAGGAGCCTCAAGCTCTGACCTCGTTGAAATAAATTCAGGTCGAACGATTCGAATGGAAAAATCAACGAACGCGACGAACGATAAACCCGAAGTATCATTAATTAATTTTCCAACGAGCGCTGAAAACAACGAGGCATCATTATTGCCAAATGTTAATTCACGCGGCAATGATTCATCGAGGATTCTCGATACGTGCAACGAAAAAATTCATATATTCGATCGAGCTGTTAAACAATTTTTTCGCGATCAGCGAAACGTCGATCGGGCCGATGAAAATTTTCCAATGGAAATTGACATTGCGGATGGAAAATTTTTCATCGATAAACGCTCCGCTCTTAACGAAAGATCGAAAAATTTCGCTGACGACGAATCCTCCGAGGATACGAAATATTTGGCGGATTATTGGGATCCCGAGGATATCAATTTGGTGCCACCGAATCTCGAAGAATTGGACAGAGTTGTGAAAAAATTTGACAACAATATCGACAGAGTGTCTCGCGACGCGAGAAATCTTGGAGAATTAATGTCCGAATGTTGCGTCAATCGGGAGACCTCGAATTCGTCAAAAAGTGATAAATTCGCACGAGATACGTGCTCGAACGATCGGCAAAGATTTTACAAACTGCCGATCTCCGGTGAGCCGGAAAATTATGCGAATGAAATAAATACGAGAAAAAACATTTCCGTGCCAACGAATGATTTTAAAATATCAGAAGATTTATCAGCCGACGAGAAGAATTCAATGTCGTCCGATGAATTATCCGTTGGAACTTCTCCGCGACGCGAAGTGACAAAAAATGATTCGCCGCTGAGAAAAATTAATGGCAAAAAAGCTAACTCGCATCCAAGATTTTCCACGCCATTGAACAATGATTTTAAAATCGATCGTTCCTATCGTCACAATGACAATTGTACTTTTCATGAATTTGCAAATTTTTTCAATGCCATTCATCGAACGAAAATTCCCATCGAACAAAGAGCGGAGAGAAATTATTCCGAAGACAAAAATATCAACGAAGAAAATTTTACTCGCGAAGAGTCGATACCAATTTTGCCAGTTGACGCGAGAAAAGATATGAGAGCGGAGAAAAAAATTGTACTCGACGAGATACAGAAGAAATGTAATTTTGAATTATTGTTCAATCGTGATAAATCGAGTCAGGATGAAAATAACGCGACTCACGAGACAATTACATTTACGAATCGTTCGATTCGTGAGAAATTCAACTCCGCGACGATATCTTTGATTCAGGATACAGGACGAACGAGCGAGGTGAATGAAAAATCATCGCTCGGAACGAAAATGATCGACGAACGTTCCGCCGCTGAGAAAAATACTCGATTGTCTCAGGATCGAAGTGCACGAAGCAAAAGCTCGAATTTCACGAGAACCAAGACTTTCGTTGTTAAAAAGAATTCTATTCAATTGGAATCTCGGGAAAAAGAGGAAAATAATGAAAAATTATGTGAAATAATTGGTCCGGCAATTACGATTGTTTCTGCTGTTGAGGAAATTACGAAAAATCATTCAGCCGAGAAAGAAGAGACGAAAAATAATTCGGGCAATCGGGAGAAGACGAGAAATCATTCGGTCGATTGGGAAGAAATGAAAAATCATTCGGTCGATCGGGAAGAAATGAAAAATCATTCGGTCGATCGGGAAGAAATGAAAAATCATTCAGCCGAGAAAGAAGAGACGAAAAATAATTCGGGCAATCGGGAGAAGACGAAAAATCATTCGATCGATCGGGAAGAAATGAAAAATCATTCAGCCGAGAAAGAAGAGACGAAAAATAATTCAGGCAATCGGGAGAAGACGAAAAATCATTCGATCGATCGGGAAGAAATGAAAAATCATTCGGTCGATCGGGAAGAAATGAAAAATCATTCAGCCGAGAAAGAAGAGACGAAAAATAATTTGGGCAATCGGGAGGAGACGAAAAATCATTCGATCGATCGGGAAGAAATGAAAAATCATTCAGCCGATGAGGAAGAAATGAAAAATAAAAATTTCGCCATCGGCTCGCCAGGTTCGTCTCTGAAAGATCGAACTTCCCTCGACGTATCCACCGTTTATTCTGAAAACTTTGAGGAACCCGAAACGAGCATCGAAAAATCGAAAACTCAAGAAAAATCTGATTCACCGAAAGATTCGCCATTAAAGTCTATTTCGAACGTGTCGGATGTAGCGATTGCGGGGAAAACGAAAATTAATGAAAACGAAGAGAATGAAGCTATCTCGAAATCGTCAGCAGCCATTGACGGCAAATCCAGGGAGGAATTTGATTATTTGGAAAAATCGATCTCGGCAATAAAATCTGATGAAGAAAATGAGGAAAAAAGAATCGACGACGACAGATGTGAGCTGGAAAATCTGAATATCGAAGAGAAAGGATCGGGGGAAAATATTTTGGGAAAGCGAGTAGAAGATTTGCCAGAAAATGAAGAAAAATCGTGCAAGAAGCGAGAAAGCTCTGATTCTTCAATAAAATCGACAAGAATATCTCGAGCAAGGTCAGTGAATTTTTTTTTTTTTTTTCTTTATTTTTTTTCTGATAAATGAAAAAAAATGTGAAATTCTTTCTGTTTCAGCTCACTGGCCGAAGAATCACGTCAGGATAGGCGCAATGTAAGATCATTTCTCGTTTCTCGTGATAGAAAATTTAAAAAATAAATAAATAATCGTATCTACGAAATCTCCTTTTTCCAATATTCCTTCAATTTGATTATCCAATATTTGCTTCCAATTTTTTTTTCCCCCCCAGCTCCCAAAAAATACCCTATCAGCCACAAACGTTTGCTCTTGTCGTACATGCGAAGGAATTATTATCGGTTCGCGCGAAGAATGCAAAATTTGTCACGCGTCGAAAGATATTTTTGAAAAATCAATCGAATCCGGTGCTCCCGAGCAAACGTTCGAAAATCTCGAATGTACGAATTTTGAAAAAATCACAAAATCATCGAAGAACGATGGAAAATTGAATGGAGGAAATATAAAATTGACAAAAATAACGATCGATGAAAAAAAAAATTTATGCCAGAGCAATGGAACGAGACTCGAGGAAATTGTAAATTTGGAAACTTCATTGCTGATTCATTCGACGCCAAAAAAATTCAATACAGATACAACGTGCGCAAGCGAGAAATTCGATTATACCGATCCCCATCCAATTTCCAGTGACCGTCGCACTTTGCGGGTAACACGAAATTCGTGAAGAAAATTTTCAATATTCCAAACGAGATAAAGCCAGGTCTTTATAGTATAGCGTGTGCTATATATATATATATTAATAAAAATGCCACTCGGACGATTTGTGTTGCAGGCAATCGACGCGTGCATGGAAAATTACTCGGAGGGTGAGCTCTATTTGCCCAGTTCGTGCTCGTACTCCCTTGGGGAAATAAGAATTTCCGAGCTTGGCACGTGCGCGACTTCCGGCGTTGGTGTCGAGTCGTCATTGAGAAATACCGATGGAATGAGAATATTTTTCAGCAAAAGTTTCGTCAACATGGATTCGTCCGATAATACGATTAATGCTCTCAACGTAAGAACGATTGTCAAAATTTCATGAAAATATCGATGTAATTTTCATTTTTTTTCATAATAATTATATGGAGAGAGTGCCAAGTTTATATATTTTTACTGCAATTATCGTAAAAATTACTCCAAATTAGCTGGATCTTAATATTCGCTACTGCGACAGTGAAATTTGTTGAAATTTTCTTTTTACTTTTGTTTCATAGACTCACGTATTCGTTGAAAGATTATTTATGATTTTTATTATTGAAAATGAGATGTTCAACGTTATTCACAGTCTTGAAAAATTTTCAATTTAAAAATCAATGAATTATATAAGCAAGCTCTTTCGAATTAATGAGAAATAAACATTTTTCAGTCTTCGATTCGGTGAATTATCATCGGCATTTTTTTCGATAAATTGAACAATTTATGTAACATTGAATTCGAAAAATCGTTACGAAATTGTCAATGGAACAGAAAAAAAAAATAATTTATCCGGATAATGGCGAGATAAGCGATATAGACGAGTGAATAGATGATTATTTGTCGTAATTGGACGTAATTAGAGAATTAATAATAAACTCTTTAGAGAATTCACGGAAAGCATTATTTTACTTCTTTTAAATATGACTGTGAATTTATATCTTCAAAGTCTCTTTGTTTATTTTTTTTTTGAATTGCATTTTTTGGTTTTTTTTTCAGTCACCGGTGCAAAGTCTTGGCGAAGTCCAGGAAACGGATGTCGAATCGATCGGCAGTAAGTATATATAGTGTTTTTTTTTATGAATAAAAGTAAAAAGGAAAGATTTGGATGGAAAAATTGGATTTGTGTTAATTTGATTGTGCAATGATTCAAGGCTCGCGAGGAATATCATTGGACGGTCAACACTAACGAGGCAAACTATATGAAAATCAACATTACAAGATTTCATATCTGCATTAATTAAAGCTGAAATGAGCAATTTTTGTTTAAATAAATATTTGATTGATTTACGTGTTGATGTCGTTTGACGAATGCCATGAAATCCACGTTTTGGTATATTCCAATAAATATCCCCGATTATATATACATGGAATCGAAATTCGTGCATTTTCTGAAATTTTTTTCTGTGCTTGCAGCTTGAGTAGATATGAATTTTGAATTCTTCTATAGGTACGATCTGTATATTTATGTATCTCATTTTTTATTTTTGAATATCTACCGATGAAATTCAGAAAATTTGATTTTAATTAAGTTTCATTAAATTAATTACTCTGAAATAATAGTGATTGGATAAAATCAATTTTTTGTTTCTGAAAAAGTTCTTGGAGAATTCGAATTGACGGAAAGAATATATAACGATAAAGGGTCTTAAAAAAAAAAACTTACCCGCGGCATGAAAAGTGCATCGCATATATTCACGGACATCGAGGCTGCAATCCATGCGTAGATTTTTGCAAACATGTCCGATAATATCGGACAATGCGATCGAACAAATATTTTTGTTATCAATAAAAAGATTATTTTACGCGTACATCTCATAAATCTCGCTGTGAATTTTTCTACCGGCGGTTTTACACAGTTGGACAAGCAGTTTCTTTTTTTTTTTTTTTTCATTCGCGCGCACACGTGGTTTTAGAGACCCGACTCCTGTCAAAAGTGGTCTAGAAAACCGGTCGAGCTTCAAGGTCACACTTTTCCACGGTAATACTATATATATATGTATACAGAGTTTGTGTGTAAACGCGTGAATCGTGAATCAACATAACCTTGCAAAGTGTATTAGAAGCATGTAGACGTGTTGTTAATCTATCCCTACTCCATTTAGTACGTCGTATAAAATATTTCATTGTTCATATAGCCGTTGCGATGGATTTTTAACAAACGTTGGAAAATATCTTTACGAATTGTTCCCGTTTAAAATGAGAATACGGTGTTTACGACGATAATTACGAAAAATGTTTGATGCGTCGTTGTTGTAACAAAGAAAAAGTTGTTAAAATGAGCGAAAAAAGTGTAATTGGATATTGGATATCGGAGAAAAAGAGGCAAAAGATCAATTGCAACGAATTTCACAATGTTTGCGCCAAGGAGGGTCTCGTCCTGAAACAGGTATGACAAATTCATAATTTATCATAACAGCTTATAAAGATATACCGGCTTTACGTGCTTGTATATCCAAGTTAAAGAGGTTAGAAAAATGTTAACGTTCTTTTTCCCCCGAATTGCCAACGAATTTTCCTCTATACGGGTTAAAACGTGGTTGGTAGTATTTTTGCCATTATTCTGCCGCTACTGTGAAATTTTCGTTAAATTCCGTTGCCTCAATCCCGAGAAAAATATTTCGAAAATTTCGAGGTGGCAAAAAAGCTTTGCTATTCGATCGAGTGTTTTATCAAATTGTGATATAAAAATGAGTATTGGACAAACTTTGATATTCAGAGGAAATAAGCGTTAAAGAATTGCATACGAAAGACTGAATTCGATGCAGTTCGAGACGATTTTTCAGATTACGTGTATCGCGATACAATATTTTTTGTCTACGCGCAGGTGGACATAAACTCTGATCTCGAATCACAGGGACCGTTTCACATATTTATTCACAAACTCACCGACGTGCTTGCCCATGCGGAGACCGGCGATCCCAATGTATGTCTATCAAATTAAAAGCCTAATCCCCCTTTGGTCCCCGCAAAAGTGTCGATCGCGACGTTTCATTTATTTTCAATTCCTCAAAAGGCAAGAACTGTGGTGACGAGAGTACAAGAATACATTCGCAAGCATCCCGAGATGATAGTCATAGATCCTATTTTGAATGTGAGAAATTTGAGCAACCGCCAAAAATCCTATGAAATAATGCAGGCAGGATTACGCTCCGACGGTGAATATCCCAACAGATTTTTATCCGAAGCTTATATCGCGGGAGGGAGGGAGGGGGAAACAAAAAAAAATTGAAAAAATGCGCCGCTTTCTCACATTTCAGAGATCTTTACGCCAAATTCGGTCGAAATAACATCGATAAATGTAACGGAAAATTTGTCGCATCTCAGAAGAGTCGGCATTAAATTTCCATTCGTTTGCAAACCGCTCTTGGCTCACGGCTCCAGCGACGCGCATAAGGTACTTTCCCTGTGCTTAGCAAAAATTGAATATAATGCTAAATTTAAAAAAAAAAAAAAAAAAAAAAAAACCCGCACATTTTCATAAACTTTCAATTATGTTTGCGCCAATTAAAATTTTTTCAAGTCCGAAATGAAAGAAAAAAAAAAAAAATTTCCACCCCCCGTTTCTCTCCAGATGATGGTAATATTCAACGAGAAAGGCCTGAAGGACTGTCAGCCGCCTTGCGTGGCGCAAAACTTTGTAAATCACAGCGCCATACTCTACAAAGTATTCATAGTCGGTAATAATTTTCACGTTGTCGAGCGTCCGAGCTTGAAGAATTTTTATGCCAACGATTGCGAGTCGCTCGAAACGCTTTTCTTCAGTTCGCACGATATATCGAAGAGCGGCTCGAACTCGGAATGGTCGGTAATAACGGCGGAGGACGAAGCCCTGAGGGTACAGCCGAATTTCGATACGATCGAGACAATAGCGACGAAAATAACGAAGATATTTGATCTCGTGCTGGTAGGCGTCGACGTTGTCATCGAGAATCACACCGGTAAATATGCAATCATCGATGTCAATGTTTTTCCCGGTTACGACGGTTATCCAAAATTTTTCAAACACCTCGTCGGCTGTATCGAGAGACTCCTGACGGAGCAGAAAAATTATAGACAAAATTCGCGCGCTTGTACGCTCAAGAAGTGTCTCAGCGACGATCTCGACTCTGGCTTCGAGAGCGACGAGAAGAAAAAGAAACAATCCATGAAATAATTGGGCATAATTGATTATCCAGGGGGGAAAAAAAAAGATTCGATATACAGGGCGATAAAAAAAAAAATATATATATATATATATATATATAAGATCGTATTGTCGCAATCGAGAATCTTTTTTTTTTTTTTCTTCTTTTCATCTATTTCGTTGTTCCTGCTCCTTGTCGACCGGATGGGTCGCCCGCGAAAACTCTGAATGTGCCACGAAATTTGTTGCACACATTTTTGGTAAATAAAATTTTATACTCGCAAGAACTTTTTTATATGAAAAGGAACAAAAGTTAAAAAAAAAAAAATAGATGAAAAGTAAAAAAAAAGAAAATTCTTGAAAAATTGTTGCCTTCCAATTTTTCTCTTTTGTTCGAAATTCGATGAACAGGCGTTTTTTTTTGTAATCGCCCTAGTATATATATATATATATATAAACAAATTAATATAATATTGCCTCGGTGAACAAACAAGCGTTTTGTGATTCGACGAAGAATTTTTAAGTTATATATATACACACACACATATATATATATATATATATATATATTTATTGCCATGAGGATTAAGAGTAACGAGAACAGATCCTTCTCGTTGATCGCAGTCCCCGAATTTGCGAATTAAAATTCGAAATAATTCGCTTTTTAAATTTTATTTCATCGCAGCGTCAATCGTTATTGTGCAGCTTTGAAAAAAAAAAAAAACAACAACTGCCAGATCATAATAGCATTTGGTCTTATCGATTGATTTTCTCAATGTATATCAGGAAAAATGATAAATTTGGGAGAAATAGATTTTTTAACGAAACTAAAATATCTCAATTGATAGAAATTTTTTTTTTTTTTTTTTTAAATCTCCTGTGAAAGTTCGAACGACGGTTCGGGGAGTCCGTCGACCATTGATTGGCGAGATGGAAATATGAAAGAAGAAAAAAAAAATTATTTATCGTATATATTGTGTAAATGATGAAGCTTAGTGTCTCGTGACATCGCGTACTCCTGTCCGGTCCTTCCAATTGATTTGAATATCAATATGCGACACCGATAGTCAGGCTCTTTACACTTGATACTTTGGCTGAACATTCTTTTTTTCTTTTTTTTTTCTAACTTCATGGTATCGTGGGAAAGAAAAAAAAAATTATTTCTCGTTATCTGAAATATTTCTTTTTGCTCTGTAAAAAAAAGTCTTGCAATAAGAATCGGTGCTATTCCAAATATATATATATATATATATATATATATATATATATATATATATATCTCGCGTTATTAGTATTTCTAGGATCAAGAGATTGAAAGATAAACGAGAATGATTTTTGGTAAACGAAAAATTTTATAAAGTTAAAGTCGTCTGGCAGTTATAAAGAGCCATGTCCAAGTTTCTGTGAGGGGGCTGGGCCATGGTCGAACATCAATATGAACATGATTATCGACGCTTCGTGCAAGGAAAAAATATCCTTTAAAAAAAAAAAAAATATCACATACCAAACAACGCAAATTGTATTTTCTATCGTTATAAAAATAATGAAACATCAATCTTCCCGCTGAAGTCTGCAATTTTTGTATCTTCGTGTACACTGGTATTTCTTATGAATAAACTGTACAAAAAAAATATAAAATATGTAATAAAATATTGATATTCTTCGCTTTGTACTTGTGTTTCTTGCAAATATGAAAATCCGCAAAATTTCTAATCGATTCTAATTCAGCATAGAAGCCATCGAGACAGCTTCAATCTCATTTTTTCATCGTCGGTTATGTCCAATTTTCCATCTCGGTTCATTCTGAGCTTCCGTCTCTTCCGCGCGCCTTCATTATTTAAAAAAAAAAAAAAAAAAAAAAAAAAAAAAAACTTCAATACCTCCGAGCCCCCTTATCGGTCGTTCTGCGGAGCATAAAATACGATCGTGCAATTCTTACGATTCACAAAAAAAAATCCATCCAGCTCTCCAAAGGACTTACCTTCTAGTTGACTACGCCGCGACATGACCGTTTAAATTATTCTTCGCATCGCATTGTCACATTAAATTTTCAAAAGAGGTTTCGAGCTATTTTGAATTTATAAAAAAAAAGCGAGCAAGCCTGTGCCAGTAGAAATTTCGTCTTTTTGCGTTTATCTTTACGACACAAATAATTGCCGGTATTTATCATATTTTAGGGGAAGAAAAGTGAGACCGGAGGGATAAAAATTTTCCATCCTTTTACATTCGGCTTCTTGATGGGGGGGAGGGGGGGGGAACAAAAAAAAAATAATCTGCCGGTTCATCCCTAGCGCTAAAGGGCAAGCATTCGACAACCGCGGACAAATGCATTTTTATACAGCGGACTTTTCGAGCAGCGATCTTTGTAATTGCGTCCTGTATACTCGGTCTCATATTTACATCTTTCAACTATCGCGCTTTTTTAAACGACAAATCTTTGCAAGAATTGGGAAATATAAGAGTTTTTTTTAAATTAAATTAAATTATAATAATAATTTAATTAAAATAATAATTTAATTAAATTAAATTCAAATTAAAATAAATATAGAAAAGAAAAAAATTAATTTTCCAGATATCCTTTGGATTAAAAGCTGTAAGAATGAGCCCCCCCCCCCCCCCATTCGGGAAAGTCGCCGCAATCGATTTAATAAATAAAAAAAAAAACCTGGCCCTCGGGGATGAGAAATCATGAAAGCGCTAGGAGTCATTATGGCAATGACTTTATAACATTTCGTTTTATTATAAACAGTCGGATTATACTAAAGTCATAATATTATATGTACATCTATAATTCAATATGGTATATTCTCTCTCTTTCTATATCTGTGTGTATTTGTGTAATAAGTGTACGCTCTCGAGTTTTATACATATATATTATCGATACATAATGGTAAATATCAATTTATGAACTTGACGAATGCTGTTTGATCCTGCTCGATGAGATTTCGAAGTCAAGGATGTATCATCCGCACCGATCCCGGTCAAAAAAAAGTTTTCGTAAGAATTTCAATTACTTCGCGGTCGAGTCAAAAATCTGAAAAACAATCAACCATATCGATCGATTGATAGGAATGCCGAAAAAACTATTGAACAATCGGTTTAAACAGCAAATCGGTGCAGAAATTTCCTGTAAAAATATTTTTCGATCGTGCCTAACATTATTCTTCGGTAAAAACCGAAGAATAAAGAAACAAATTTAAAAAAAAAACAAAAAATAGTCTTAAAAAATGTGTATTCGGGAAAACCCGAATACACATTTTTTAAGACTATTTTTTGTTTTTTTTTTTAATTTGTTTTTTTAGAATTTTGAAAAATTGCATTTATAAAAGTATTCGTTAGATGATCCGGATACTTTGCGAGTGTAATCATCGAACCGAAAACATTATCCAAAGTTTATCGTTTTTCGTGCAATTTTCAAAAATTAAAAATTCTCAAAAACAGAAATTTGAAAAAAAAAACGAGAGAAAATTCTTGAAAAATTCATTATGCATTCGGAGATCTCGAGGAATTCGTTGCATACGATCGAAAGAAAAAGTTTTACAGGATATTTCTGCAACAATTTATTGTTTAAACAATTTGTCGATAATTTTTCGATATTTTCGTTTTTGGAAATAAAAATATTATTTTCATCTTCATCTTGTTTTTTTTTTCCCAGATTTTTGCCTCAACGCAAAGTACTTACAAGATTCTCGCTAAAACTCTTTTTGATTGGAATTGCAAGGGCGACAAAAATCCTTGCCGCAATTTCCTGCTTTCCCTCGACAACGAACGAGGTAACTTTTTCTGTTTTTTTCTTTTCGTTCGATCCAACATTCTTTAAAAAAAAAAAAAAACAAAGCAAGAAATTTTCGTTGCTTTCAATGAAAATTTTTTGCCTTTTTTTTTTTTTTTTTAACGCTTAAATTGTCGAATACTCGTTCGATCCCCCCCCCCCCCCTCCATCGAATCTACGAATAATTGAAAAAAAAAAAATTCGTTTTCGTTTTATCCCGTTCTCGCGAGGTCACGGGATTCTCGTATCCTTCGTTATTCGGATAAATTTTCGATTCGCAATTTTTCGGCGTGCAATCGTGCGACGTATCATCTGTGATAGGACAAAAGAGTTGCCGCCCAGAGAAGACGTTGCCATATCCATTGGGGCACTCTGCAAGGTCCGAGATTTGCCATAGCGCCGACGAAATGACGCATCCAGTCCCATATACCCCAGGGCGGATGTCCACCGTTGATATAGAGAACATAGGTGAAGCCGTCCTCGCACTGTCCGTCGATGAAATAATAATATGGCAAAAAGCTGTGCAGTCGAAAGTGTCGACTTTGATAAAAAAGTATCGCCGGAGCGTTTCTCGATAAGACATGAAGAAAAACGGACTTTACGGAGGAACGCTCGGGGGCGGTTACGTGAGCCAATAACTGATCGAGGAGAAGCGAAGCTATGCCGTTTCTACGATAGGCGCGTCGAACGCCGAGGCTAAGGATATAACCGACGAGGGAATCTTTTCCCAGGCTAGAGCATAGTATGCCGCGATCTTCCTTGTTCAATTTTGCGTACGGTTTTATTTCGGCTACTATGAGACCTATTATAACGCCGCCGAAGACAGCGGCGAGCGCGTAGAATCTCGAGGAGCTCGTTATGTCCTCGTACCATGTGTAGGGATAATCTGAGAATCGGAATATCGATTGCGATTGTCTACAGGATATTCGTAACGAACAATGTTGCGCATATTTTTTTTTCCTCATCCGTGACTTTTCTACTTCTTTTTTTTTAATATAATTATAGTTTGTCATCGAGCGCGGAGGACTTTGAATTTTCGAGCGTTAAAAGTATATCGGTGAAAAATTTGAAAAAATTCAGCGCATGAAAATCAATGACTGGGTATATTTAATTGACAAATGGCAAAAAAAGCACGAGTTGCTTTTTTTTTTTTTTGGTTCGTTAGCGAAATCGGACTCGAAAGCGATGGACAAATTTCGATTTCGTTGCAAATTTTGAATATAAAATAAAAGAACAACCTCAAAGGATTTTTAGGATGTAACGATAGAATAGACGATTGGTTGAATTGCGCAGTTCCAAAAAAATCTTTGCATTTAATGTTAAAAACATTGCAAAATAAAAATGTAATTTATTCAAATATTCATCATTATGTCGTATGAATTTAATTATTTTACAATAAATATATAGACATTGAGATAGAAATTCGTCTATTAATATCGCTACTGTTATAATTATAATTATTATTAATTTTACTTACTTATCGGGAACCAATCTTCGCAGAGTTCTCGGACCTCGTCGAGATCTTCGGGGCATAAAAAACGCAGCTGTACCTCGCCGAGTACGCAGAGCGGTACCGTCACCGATTTAGCGTGATTTATCGTCGCCGATGCGTTGTAATGATCACGCGGATAATTATTAACATTTGAACAGGCACTCATGGAATTGTCAACAGAAGCAACGAGCTCGCACTTCTCGGACTCCGGCAGGCTAAGAGCATACCGGTTAAAGGAGACGGCCATAGCGCCACAATTCCGCTTGCATTTTAATGATTATTTGTAACAGCTAGTTGCGTTTTCTTTTTTTTTTATATAATTTTTATTGACACTAAAAAATAAGAGCACACTGTCACGTTACGAGCCGTTCGTTCACCACCGTAAACATTTCACAGATCGCAGACATTTTGATGTTATGACACACACACTAATCTTTACGTATATCAGTAGCGACACAACGCCCCCACCGAAGTTCAGTGATAAAACACGCGCGCCATGCAAGGATACAAAACTTAAGGCGTATTATGTGAACTATCAACTGACGGTAATCAAAGTTTCATCTAAAAAAAACCATGGGAGGGACGTTTTCACGTTAAAAATTCTAAAAAACAAAGTGCATAGCCGCGATATGACAACGGAGTGTCTAGAGACACCTTACCGTCGTCCTAGCACGGCAAATCGACGGCACTTTTCAAAAAAGACCACATTACCGTCGATACAAGAAGTTACTAGGATTTAATGGGACGGCAAAATAGTTACCGTTGCTACTGACCGTCGACGGAAGAGAAATATCGACGGCAAATAACAAAATATTGCCGTTACAATAAAAGAAATATCGACGGTAAAATATACCGCTGATACTCATCTGGCAGATCAGCCAGGCCATAATAGGGTCGTTCAAAAAAAAAAAAAAAAATCAGATTTTGATTGTTTCGTGAAGATTGTGTAATTTAAACGAGAATTACAACTTTCAATTGGAATAAATAATTGTGATTATTAATAAAAATGAAGTTAAATATGAAGAAATTTACGGCCGGAAAAAACGCGCTGTGATTGGGCGGCCTGTCGCGTGACGTCATAATTGGGTAGATTCGAACAGCTGTACTAAGAAATACATTAGCTCGGAATATTTTGTGCTCCACATATAGTATTTTGATCCAAAATGAATATCGGCTTTGTAAAAGCACAATCCGATAATCTTCCGAAAGTAACCGTACTAATGGTTACAGATTTTTTCTCTCAAAGTGAATACTTCAATGTGGCCGAAACCAGTGGGGCCAAAGCTCGAAGGTAGGTTATGTTTCAAGATAATTTACTTTACATCTTATGATAAAAAATTCAAGTTGATAACATTACATGCGGTTGTATTTGATTAATTAGTCTTTATTTATATGCTGTAATAATAGAAACGTGCTGCAATTTTGTTGACATACGATAACCTGTGAAAATTGTTCTACCTCCGCAGAGCTGAAAGAGAGGATTATGGTGATGCCGCAGTTGGGTACGTGGAGCTTAAAAGAGAAGGCAGTTTCTGTTATGTTCATGGAAAAGTGTGTCCAGAGCACAGGGTGAACAGCAAAGCCTACAATGTTTCAATGATGGTCGACGAAGAGAATGAATCGATTGACCGGGTGACCTGTGAGGATTGCGCGGCATCAGCAGGTAAGGTATTATCGAATTCAAACGTAGATTAGCAATAACTAATATAGCTTTTGTTTCAAGGTGGCTGTAAACACACTATCGCTTTTTTAATGTGGGTCCACCGGCGTAGCGAAGAGCCTGAACCGACAGCCACTGTATGCTACTGGAAGAAGCCCCGCTTAGCGCAAGTTGCAGCAAATGTCAGATCATTGAAAGCCAAAGATTTGCGGCCGCCCAGAGCTGATTCGGATTTACCAGATAATACAGACTTTCTAAAATATGTGCTAGACGAACTGCAGAAAAGACAATTCGACTGTCAGATCTCAAGGCATTATATAAAGAAAGATTCACCGAAGGTTCTATCGTTACATAATATAATGCTTCAATTCTGTAACTGTTCTGATAACACCGACGTACAAAGTTTTTTAAGCTTTGCAAGTAACATGATGACTGAGGATCAATGCATCCGAGCTAGGAGAGAAACCCAAACTCAAAGTGAATCTAAATTATGGAATGAGTTACGGTATGGGCGAATCACGGCATCTCGGATATATGAAATGGCTCATTGTAAGACGAAAAACGGATCTTTGGTAGAGCAGGTTATAGGAAGTACAAAAGTCAGAGATACCGAAGCAATGGAGAGAGGAAGACGATTAGAGAAAGAGGTCATAAAATTATTGAAAGAGATGTTAAAAACAAACATAGAAGATTGTGGATTGCTGGTCGGATCGAGGTTCCCCGTTATTGGTGCGTCGCCTGATGGAGTAGGAAATGATTTTGTAGTAGAAATAAAGTGTCCAATGACTCGTAAAGCAGAATCTAGATACATCACAGCGAATTGGCAAATTGCGAATAAATTTTTAGCCCAAATTCAGCTCCAGATGTTCATGAAACAGGTAAAAAAGGGTTTCTTCTGCGTAGCCAATCATGACTTCGAATCGAGTCATGAATTTAAACTGATCTGTGTAGACTATGATGAAGACTTGGTACTAGATCTCATAGAGAAGGCCATGGATTTTTGGAAGGAGAGTGTATACCCTCTTATTCTCAGAGCTGCAAAGGAAAAGCAATGAAAAAAAATAAGAAACTAAAGTTTTTCGATATTATAAAAATGAGATGTATTTGATATTATAAAAATGTGACGTAAAATAAATAAGATCAGAATATGAAATAGAGAATACACATTATTTTTATTATTGTTCTGAAAATACGTTATCACATGTATGTTTATAAATATATCACAGAGTATTATTATTGTTTGATTATAGGTGTTTGTAAATTTATTAACCCTGCAGCAATGGTTACAATTTCATCCAAGATATCAAAGGTTAAGTGATGAACTCCTGCATGCGGTTTTAGTATGGCGAATTCTCTAATCCTACGGATAACTCTCTCAATGTGGATTCTAAGGCTAGCGATACGTCTAGTTTCCATAACTTCAGCTTTAGTCGGCTTCGCAGTACTTGCAACACTTGGTGGCCGGATGAGAGTGCATCCACTTTTCTGTAAAAGTGGTTCTATGTGTTTAAAACCGCGATCAGCCATGACTGCACAATTTGGTGGTAGTTTATTTAGGTATTCACTTTCTTGTACAATCACAGCATCTGTCGTCCTGCCCCCAAAGCCTTGGGATACAAAATTGATTGTTCCATCCGGTGTAGAGGATAGTAGATATTTCAGAGTATTGCATTTTTTATACTCCGACCAAGTCACGCTTTGGTGAATGGCGTTGCCAGGTTTCTGGATTTCGATTTCAAAACAATCAATTATAGATTGTACATGACTATATCTGGCGCGAAAAGGTAATGGTAAATTCAACTTTATTGAAGCTTCTGAAGGCCAAACGATTAACTGTTTTAGAAAGTGTGCCAGCAAAGGGATCGCCTGTCTGAATATTGTGTTGGCGTTGCCACTACTAATACCGAACTCGTCGCCAAGCCTCGCAAACGTGTCATTTAGTTTGATTTTAGACAGTGTCAAACAAATATCCTCAATTTTAATTCCCGTCGCATTGTGGAGCAATTCTACAATGAAAAAGCCATTATCTGGAATTCCCAAGTACATTTTCGGTTTTCTAGCAATAATCAAAAGTTTCATTCTTCGGATCTCTTGTTTTCGTACAGAATCACTTTGTTTTACAGCCTCTTCACTAGTTTCGTCAGAAGGCAAGTACTCTGTACAATTTTCCAATGTATCATCCAAGTTGCATGTGGTACTACTGGATGTCGTTACTGATGATTCTTGCTGAATTTTCGGAAATTTTACACTTATTTTTATCTTTGCGGGCGAACAACTCGCATCTTGCATCAGAGGGACGCAGCTAGAAGCTTTACTTCTAAATTTAGGCTTCGGCTTGGGTAGTAGTTGCACTTGCACACCAAAATCTTTTTTTATTCGTAAAGATTCAGCTACTGCACTCGAAGAAGGTGAAATGGGGTCTGCGAACACATATCCATATCCTGCCGCTTCGTCAAGATCAATGTTGGCGATGTCCTTTTCAACCAAGTTGAGATTCACAATATTCGTAGCGACAGAGTCTTCAGCAGTTCGCGGTGAATCAATATTTGCTATCTTCGAAAGCGCTTCTGATTCTATTTCGTGAAGAACTTTTCTCGTCTGACGTTTGCGCACACCAGGACGCACAGGTTTTGAAAACGCACGTTGTCTGTCAGGCTGACAGTCAAACTTATGTGGTAACGCGCCGGTTTTTACTCTTACTGAGGCAGTTTTGTCTTCCACGACTCTTCTGTAGTTCTCCAAACATTCCTGTAACTAAACGTATACATATAAGGATTAAATGACAGCTCGGATCATCTTTACTGAAAGCGTAATTAATTACAAATATATTATCTTGATTAAGGAGTCTTGGTACAGACCGGCGACAGGGAATAAGCGGAAACGAGGGTGCGGCGGCGCGCGGTGAACGGGGCATGCATAAAACAAAAGAGTCTGACCGTTCATGCGCTATACCCGTGGATAGTGAGCTTATGTTTTGGCTTCTAACTAATAAACCAGATAGATGAACCTATTCAAATTTGTTGACAGTCATATATTAAAGATCTAATAAAGATCTGACACAAATTTTATGCGGGTGGTAGTATTTTAATGGAATTGACAGCTCAAACAAATATTGCTCCCATTTACTCTCGTGTATAAGCCAAATTTTCGAAAATTATTTTTACAAAAACGACATGGAGGATCGACTTGAAATTTGAGCAGTTCACGTTGTATATATTTGTCACTTATTAAAAAAAAAAATTGAGTTGACGGCAGCATTTTCAATAGGTGTACCGAAACTCCTTAAATCAAGTTAAATGATTGTTATAAAGTAAAACAAAATATTAACTTACGTCCAAGTGATCTTCACAACAATATAATGCGTTTTTGAGTGAGGTTAGGTCACTCCGCCGAGCGAGTTCGAACCATTTCTTCCTCGCATCACCTTTTGGTACGGGTACAAATATTTTTAAAGGTGCCGACAAACTGGTATTGCTACACAGTGGAACGAAACACCACTTGTACGAACGTTTTTTTTTAATTTCTTTATTTTCACTCATTTTCAATGCGCCAGGTCCCGAGTTTACCCAATTATGACGTCACGCAGGAGTTTGCGTAATGGCGCCGAAGATGGGACCGTTTCAAATCGTATCGCAATTTAAGTGCTTTGATTAATGTATTGGCTTGGATTTATTCTGTTTTATATTTTTTTTTAGTGTTTTTGGCACCTAAACTTTATTTTGGTAGAATAAAAAAAAAATCGTGAACGACCCTATTGCCGTCGATTTAACGTCGAAGCTTGTTTTCGTATATAGGATAGTTAATGTACAATTTTCGTGCCCTCACGGGTCAAAAAAGCATGTATACAGGTAAATGCGGCTGTAGGCTATTCGCAACAGCAATTACACGAGTACAATCATTTGGGTCTGCGTTTATTAGAACGAGACATACCGCTGATCAGCCGGGCCAGAATTACCGTCGATTAAACGTATATTTACCGTCGGGTTACCGTCGAAACTTGTTTTCTATTATAGAATGCATCATGAACACACTCCGTGTCCCCACGGGTCATAAATGGCTGTAGGCCATTCGCAACAGCCAATTACACGAGTACAATCATTTGGGTCTGTGTTTATTAGAACGAGTCCTACCGCTGATCAGCCGAGCCAGAATTACCGTCGATTTAACGTCGAAGCTTGGTTTCGTTTATAGGATACTTAATGAACAATTTTCGTGCCCTCACGGGTCAAAAAAGCATGTATACAAGTAAATGCGGCTGTAGGCTATTCGCAACAGCAATTACACGAGTACAATCATTTGGGTCTGCGTTTATTAGAACGAGACGTACCGCTGATCAGCCGGGCCAGAATTACCGTCGATTAAACGTATATTTACCGTCGGGTTACCGTCGAAACTTGTTTTCTATTATAGAATGCATCATGAACACATTCCGTGTCCTCACGGGTCATAAATGCCTATCGACAGGTAGATGCGGCTGTATAACTCATAGCTGCGAGTTGTTGGTGCATGTTCAATGACTTGTCCTTAGAAATAATTATATTATTCCTAAGGACCCGTATATTATTCTTCCGGATCTGTTTCGAACAGTTCAGTATTTACAATTGATTTTAATAAATATTGATCTGTTTTCAGTTTGTTAAAACGATTAATTTAATTCATGTATTGAGGTTACAAGTGTTTTCATTTAAATTAATTTCAACAATTACATTACATTACAATTTTGAATTAAACTATATAGCAGTGGTTGATGGATCGGTTTCGATTATCTTCGGGAACTGCAAATTATAAAATAAAGATAATCATTAAAATTGTCGATACTACATTGTCTTTTTCATTCTAATTGAGTACGCTGAACAACGGTCGCCCATGAGAAACAGATAGCTTGAATAATTCGTGCTTTGCCGAACGAGAATCCATTTCGTCTAATGATTCACGCTTTACCGAACGAGGATCCATTTCGTCGAATGATTCGCGCTTTACCGAACGAACTGACCGCAATGGTCTGTGGAAGAGAACAGACAACTCGAATAATTCGCGCTTTACCGAACGAGAATCCGTTTCGTCGAATGATTCGCGTTTTACCGCACGAACTGACCGCAATGGTCCGTGGAAGAGAACAGATAACTCGAATAATTCGCACTTTACCCAAGGACGATCCATTTCGTTTAATGATTGGCGCTTTACCGAACGAGGATCCATTTCGTCGAATGATTCGCGCTTTACCGAACAAACTGACCAATGATCCATGGAAGAGAACAGATAACTCGAATAATTCGCGCTTTACCGAACGAGAAGCCGTTTCGTCGAATCATTAGCGCTTTACCACACGAACTGACTAATGGTCGATGGAAGAGAACAGACAACTCGAATAATTCGCGCTTTATCGCACAAACTGATGAATTGTCAATGAAATAGAAACAAGGCGCGACTCAAATAATTCGCGCTTTACCGTACCAACTGATGAATTGTCAACGAAAGAGAAATAGGACACTCAAATAATTCGTGCTTTATTGCACGATTTAGATGATGAACGATACACCGAGGACAACGAATACAGCTCACGGCACACTTTTATACTCACGATGTATAATAAAAGTCTCCATTAAGGGTTACGAGCTTTCGGTGGAATAAATCGTACGTGTAAGCACGTCTTCTCCGCTCTTCCCCCATTTGAGGATCATCAAAATACCGATACCGGTAGGACACGTTCGTCCTCCGTGCCGGCGTATAACTTGCACCGAGAGTAAATTCGAGCACCTCGTGCAAGAAATCTTCTCCCACTCCATTCCCTCGAGCAAAATTGACAACGATCATACGCGAATGATCTGTGAATTGCCGTCTCCAAAAAGCTTCACGAATAAATTTTGGCCAAGCTCCTGCATCGCCAATTACATCTTGGAGGAATAGCCAAGGATTGGACAAAATTCTGTCTAGCTGATGATTACTCATTTCGCTGACTGCGCAATGGTATGGCACGGTAAGTCGACAGAAACTTACCGTCGATATTTCTTGTATAATGACGGCAAATAATAAATTTGCCGTGGATATTTCTTTTCCGTCGACGGTAGATATTTCTTTTCCGTCGACGGTAAATATTTTACCGTCCAGGTGTAACCTAGTGACTCTTTACGTCGACGGCAATTTTGTGAATTGGGGCTAGTTTCTAAAAATTACCGTCGATTTACCGTGCTAGAGCGACGGTAAGGTGTCCGCAGACACAGCGATATGACAAACGCCCTTATTATGTACCGCCGACATTATTTCTTTTTCAGGATTTGAACCATTCGGGATTTTGATCGTCTAGGATTTTGGCACACACTCAGTTTTTTATTTTTTCTGAGTAAAGCGCTAAGTGCAGTATTGGCGATACTTGAGATTTTTTTTTCACAAAACTCTTCGATTACAGCTCAAAGAAATATCAAAAAGAGCGATAGAAGGGCGAATTTGTCATCGATTCACGTGTAGCGGCGCCACTGAACGGTACGAGCTATTCGCATATAAATCGAGAGAGAGAAAGATTGCGCTTACAAAAATTGAAAAAATAAAAGCAGCTGTTTTCGTCAGACTTTTCGACGTGTTGGTGTTGAGAAAAAAAACGTGAATTCGTCAGTTCGCCAGCGCGGACTTCAGTCTACGATGGCCGCGAATAAGAGTGTTACAGTACTGGCTCCGAACGGGCGTCGTCAAAATGTCAAAGTCACCCCGAACACGACGATATCACAGGTAAATAATAAAAAATACAAATATACAATTGCCGCATTCTTCGAATACAGAAATTTTTCAAACTATCCCCTTGAAAAGTCCGCATGACATTTGTGGAAAAAAAAAAAAATGACGAAAATCGTGCGTATCATTTGATCGATTTTCATTTTTATTTCGTCGTTACGTTTTCGCTTTACGCACATTAACATAGACGGACTATTCAATATTTAAACACGTTGCGCAGGTATTGGAGGAAGTCTGTCGTAAACAAGGATGCAATCCTCAAAAATACGACGTAAAGTCAGTATCCGAAAATACATTTCATTTAAAAATTAATTTTACTCCCTCTTTACGATATTTTCTTTTTTTTTCTATAATACGAATCATGAATATTCAGACATCTCAATCAAATTTTGGATACGAATGCCATACTGCGCTACACCGCTTTGCCAAATAATGCGACCCTCGAAATGGTACCGTGCGCCAAAGAGCGCAAAGTATCGGACGTTACGATAGGTCTGCAGTTGGAAAGCGGCGAGAGACTGACGGGAGACTTTCTTCCGTCGGATTCGTTGACTCAGGTCCTGGCGAAGCTTTGTCCCGATCAGGAGACCGATAATGCCATACTGATATACATGCAACAGGAGGTAAAACTTGCGTTAAAAATATAAATAATTAATTTTACGAATAGAAAAAAATGTTAAGTAAACAATGCGTCGACGTTAAAAAAAACTCGACACCCAAATTTCTTCGTGAAAACAAACAAAAAAAAAATCCTTCCTCGATATCTTTGTCAATTTATTATTATTATTATTATTATTATTTAGCCTCGATATGCGCAGCTTCTTCGTTATCAATTATTTTAATCCGTGCGAAATTTCAATGCCCAAAAAATTCATCGGGCCTTTATCGCGCAGGTCCACGGCAAAGAAACATTGGACGCGACGACGTTGAAAACATTGGGTCTCACGAGCGGCAGAGCGCTGCTACGACTGTTGCACAGAGATCCCGTAGCCCAGAAGTCGCAGGCGCACGTCTATCGTCCGGCCGCGACAAAGCCGGCTCCGAAAGAGAACAAAAAATCGGGAAAGAACGATTCGGCGTCGAAGAGAGCCTCGTCGACGGTGACGAATTATCTCAGCAAGGCCATGTCCGATCCTATGTCATTGCTGAAAACGGAAAAATCGAAATTCAAAAATTTGGGTCCGGGACACGTGGTCGGAAGGCGACCCGATGAAACCGAGTCGCGCGACGAGACGACGAGAGAAACGACACCCGAGAGCGAAGTGCCGACTCCCAAGAATGAGAAAATATCGAAAAAAGAGAAAATTAGCGGATCGTCGAGAAACGACGATATCCCCGTAGAAGAGAAAATCGAATTCGTGAGCTTTTTTTTTCTTTTTCTATCCGAACCGTAACTTACAGAAAAATGAAAAATGCGAAAAAAAATGAGAAACGAGCATAACTTTCGGGTGAAATTTTTTTTAGATTCGCGATCTCAAGTATGCGCTTTGAAATAACATTGAAAATTTGTAGCAAAAAGGTCCGGACCAAAAACCACCCCTAACGGTAATAAAATATCGATAATCACCCCCTGGCAATGTTGATACGCTCGATAATGCACTTTCGTTGATGTTCGGTTCATAAATATTTTTTAAAACGCATGAAAAATTTGTAGCACAAATGTCCGAATGGAAAACTACCCCTGACGGTAACGAAACATCGAAAACCACCCCTAGAAATGGTGATACGCGCAAAAATGCGCTTTCATTGATGTTCAGTTCATATATATTTTCGTAAACGCATGGAAAATGTGTATAAGAACATTCCGAATTAAAAACTACCCCTGACAGTAACGAAACATCGAAAACCACCCCTAGAAATGGTGATACGCGCAAAAATGCGCTTTCATTGATGTTCAGTTCATATATATTTTTGAAAACGCATGGAAAATGTGTATCAAGAACATTCCGAATTAAAAACTACCCCTGACAGTAACGAAACATCGAAAATCACCCCTAGAAATGGTGATACGCGCAAAAATGCGCTTTCATTGATGTTCAGCTCATATATATTTTCGAAAACGCATGGAAAATGTGTATCAAGAACATTCCGAATTAAAAACTACCCCTGACAGTAACGAAACATCGAAAACCACCCCTAGAAATGGTGATACGCGCAAAAATGCGCTTTCATTGATGTTCAGTTCATAAATATTTTCGAAAACGCATGGAAAATGTGTATCAAGAACATTCCGAATTAAAAACTACCCCTGACGGTAACGAAACATCGAAAACCACCCCTAGAAATGGTGATACGCGCAAAAATGCACTTCCATTGATGTTCGGTTCATATATATTTTGTAAAAGGCATGGAAAATGTGTATCAAGAACATTCCGAATTAAAAACTACCCCTGACAGTAACGAAACATCGAAAACCACCCCTAGAAATGGTGATACGCGCAAAAATGCGCTTTCATTGATGTTCAGTTCATATATATTTTTGAAAACGCATGGAAAATGTGTATCAAGAACATTCCGAATTAAAAACTACCCCTGACAGTAACGAAACATCGAAAATCACCCCTAGAAATGGTTATACGCCCAAAAATGCACTTTCATTGATGTTCAGTTCATATATATTTTTGAAAACGCATGGAAAATGTGTATCAAGAACATTCCGAATTAAAAACTACCCCTGACAGTAACGAAACATCGAAAACCACCCCTAGAAATGGTGATACGCGCAAAAATGCGCTTTCATTGATGTTCAGTTCATAAATATTTTCGAAAACGCATGGAAAATGTGTATCAAGAACATTCCGAATTAAAAACTACCCCTGACAGTAACGAAACATCGAAAACCACCCCTAGAAATGGTGATACGCGCAAAAATGCGCTTTCATTGATGTTCAGTTCATATATATTTTCGAAAACGCATGGAAAATGTGTATCAAGAACATTCCGAATGGAAAACTACCCCTGACGGTAACGAAACATCGAAAACCACCCCTAGAAATGGTTATACGCGCAAAAATGCACTTCAATTGATGTTCAGTTCATATATATTTTCGAAAACGCATGGAAAATGTGTATCAAGAACATTCCGAATTAAAAACTACCCCTGACAGTAACGAAACATCGAAAACCACCCCTAGAAATGGTTATACGCCCAAAAATGCACTTTCATTGATGTTCGGTTCATAAATATTTTCGAAAACGCATGGAAAATTTTTAGCAAAAATGTCCGAATGGAAAACTACCCCTGACAGTAACGAAACATCGAAAACCACCCCTAGAAATGGTGATACGCGCAAAAATGCGCTTTCATTGATGTTCAGTTCATATATATTTTCGAAAACGGATGGAAAATATGTATCAAGAACATTCCGAATTAAAAACTACCCCTGACAGTAACGAAACATCGAAAACCACCCCTAGAAATGGTTATACGCCCAAAAATGCACTTTCATTGATGTTCAGTTCATATATATTTTCGAAAACGCATGGAAAATATCTATCAAGAACAATCCGAATTAAAAACTACCCCTCACAGTGGAGAAACATCAAAAACCGCCCCTGGCAGTGGTGATGCGCCTGAAAATGCACTTTTATTGATGTTCAGTTCGTATAAATTTTTTAAAACACATGAAAAATTCATAGCAAGAAAATCTGAATCGAAAACTACCCCCAAAAGTAACTATACATCTAAAACTACCCCTAGAAGTTGTGATGCACTTAAAAATCAACTGTCATTAGCGAGGTCGGGGTGCTTTTTGAACGCGAGTCCCAGTTCATAAGGGTTGAAATGATCCGTAAGTTCCTCAGAATATATTCACGTGTTCCAGGATATTCATATTCCGATTTGGATTAGGATGAAATAATAGGAAATGAGTAATAACGTTTTATGCGTTGCGGCTGAATTTTTCCCAGTCGAACGGTTGCTCATAAGGGTTAGAATTATCCGTAAGTCCTTCGGAATGCGCTCGTGTGTTCTGGAACACTCATATTTCGATTCGGATCAGGATAAAATAACAGAAAATGAGACGACAACATTTTATCCATTTGGGGGGTGAATTTATCTCAATTGAGGGGTAGTTCACAAGGGTCGATTGATCCGTAAGTTCTTCAGAATCCCACTACGTGTACCGAAATGACTTTTCCTCCAATTTCTGGCAGAAATCAACGATGAGAAATGAAATTAAGATTTTTTCAAGCGGTTGGGGGTGGTTTTTTCATTCGGAGGTAGTTTCCGAGGGTAGGAAAATTCGGGAATAATTTTTTTTTCTCACATTGCTTACTCGTGAATTCAGATTCACCATGTACCAACTTTTCCAAACGCTCCAAAAAAACTCGGCTGTTGAAGGATCAAGGGAGGTTTCTATTTTGTTGAGCCAAAAAAATGTTCAATTTTTTACTAATTTTTTATGCGAAAAATATTATAGAATATTGATATTTGGTATGTTTACCGAGCGGTCTTTATTGAACATGATAAAATATTTTAAAGTTCGACAAAACGTGGGCATTTAGAGCGGCAGAGGAGCCACGTATGTCTGTATTCTTCGCTTGCGCAAGTCCCAAGTCCTGGACAGGCGAACCGAAGCAAAAAAAATCAAACATATTTTTACTTTGGTACAATATTGCGTACAAGCCGAACTGTGGAATGAAGAAGAAATATTGAAAAAATACAAAAATAGCGAGCGATCAAAGGGCACGTTTAGTTTTTTGCCAAAAATTTTTGCAATTTTTCGTTCATAAAATAAAAACCTTTGAATATTTTCGGATAATACTATTTCGTCTTGTACAATTTATCGCACAAATTCAAAATATGCTTTTGCTTCGGATCACCTGTCCAGAACTTGAGACTTCCACAAGCGACGAATGTACATGGTTTTAAAGATA
Source organism: Rhorus exstirpatorius (assembly GCA_963564615.1). Lineage (NCBI taxonomy): Eukaryota > Metazoa > Arthropoda > Insecta > Hymenoptera > Ichneumonidae > Rhorus > Rhorus exstirpatorius. The sequence goes on from OY751313.1 coordinate 8,961,963, forward strand.
TTGTCACGTTCAACAAAGACCGCTCGGTAAACACCCCAAAAATCAACAATTTATAATTAATATTTTTCGCACAAGAAAATCGGTGAAAAATCAAACATTTTTTGGCCCAACAAAGTTGAAATCTTTCTCAACCTGCATAGATGCGATTTATTTACAGCTCGGCGAGAGAAATGCCCTGTTGTTCAATCAAGCGGGAGCGAAAGCGCTGCCGCGCGAAGATTTGCCGGATAATTTTTTCGATCTCACCGTCGACGACGCAAAGGCATTGATACGCGACGCTAAACGTCAGCGCGAGGAACTCGAAGAAGCGCCGCTGGCTACGGGCGCTCTGCGAGAGCTCGAAACCAACAAAACGACTCTCAATAAAATTCACAAATATCGTCGGGCCGTTATAAGAATTCAATTTCCAAATCAAATGGTCCTCCAAGGTTTGTTCGGACCGTTGGAGACCGTCGATGCCGTCAAAGATTTCGTCAGAGAATATCTCGCCAATCCCGAGTGTGAATTCGTTCTTTGTAAGTCAGCAGAATTTTTTTCCCCTCAATGAATCAATCTAAAATATTAATAATAATAATTCATAATAATAGTAATTTTATTAATAAAAAAAAATAAAAAAATGATTTTACAGATACGACACCGCCAAGGAAGGATCTCGTTTGTCAAAAGCGTTTGATAGATGAGAATCTCGTACCTTCCGCCATTATTTATTACTCCGGTCGGTCTCTTCTGAGACCCGAATTAAAATCGAAATTAACGGATCCACGCGCAGCCGGTGTCCAAGCAATTAAATCCAGGTAAATCGGTTATTTTGAAAATTATCAGATAAAAAAAATCGCATAAAAACGTGACGAAATGGCCAATTATCGATAATTTGCCGATATTAAATCTCGGATGTACCGACGCGGCGAATGATCTTCAGTTTCATGCAGAAAATTTCCATGATTCCCCCATATTTTTCCCAGACGTAAATACGTGCGGGAATTTTCGTTTTTTTTTTGCTTTTGTGAAAAATTTTTCTTTTTTCTTTTTTTTTTTTGTATTTTTCATTGTTTTCTCTTTCAGAATCGCCATGACTCGTGAAAATATTCAAGATTCGAGCAACGACGATATCCCGGAATCGCTCGAGTCCCCGAGTACCGCGATTATCAAGGAAGAGCAGAGAATCGTCGAGCCGCTGCCGGGTCCGAGCAGAAGCGGCTCGATAACTCAGCCCGAATCGTCGATTCAAGCGCCCAAATGGTTCAAGCGATTTTTGAAATAACCGCTTGCCTTCCCCCCCTCTCCCCCCTGACAAGCATAATACAACGCAAAGCCCCAACAAAAAAAAAAAAGCTTGTACCAACGATTTTTCCAATTCTGTTCCTCATCGATTCTAACGCGAAAGGCTCTCAATGAAAAAAAAAAAAAAAAAAAAAAAAAAAAAAAAAAAAAAAGAAGCCACGAACCGTCGAGATTTACAAAAACTTTTTTTTTTTTTTTTTTTTTTTTTTTTTTGCGCTACGGGGGAGCAAAAATCTCGCTCTGCAACTTCCCCCGTCTGATATCCGATTTATATATTTATTTTTATCGTCGTTATTTACAAAAAGAGAGAGAGAGAGAGAGAAAAAAAAAGGAATAAAACGAAAAGTACGTACATACAAATCATGTGAAAAGGAATGGAAAAACTTCGTAAAACAATAAAAAAAAAATTAAAAAAAAAAACGTACTTTGGACAAAAACTTGGAATAATTAGTAGCGCGTTTCCTTAAGGGTCACGAGATTTATCGTCGAGCGAGTGAGCAAATGCAAGCCTTTTTTTTTTTTTTTCTTTTCTTCCCCCGCGCTACGTTGCCCCGAGAGACTTCAAGAGGGGGGAAAAAAAAGAAAAAAAAAAAAAAAAAAAATTAAGTGCGGAAGATCAATTGTTTAAGTACTATGCATTAACGTTCCATACTTATGATATGATTCGTTTCTTTTCATTTTCATTTTCATTTTCATTCACCGTAATGGATTTTCTACTATCCTCTCGAGATGGATTTCTCGTTATTCCTGGAATGCTTTACACCCTCTCGCGAGATTCGGTGTAAAATTGTTTTTTTTTTTTTTTTTTTTAGCGTTACTTATCGTGCAACGGGAGGGAGACTTGATGGTCTTCGCGTATAAATATTCGTTATTACGGACATTTGGGGGAAAAAAAAAAAAAAAAAAATAAATAAAAAAAGCAGTAACGATTATGCCAGGAGGATTAGCTCTGCAAATCGGGAGGCACGCAATTCGTGGGTGATTGTAGCTGAAGATGCATCAATCTTCGTACAGGACCACCGATTATGTTACCGGCCGGTCCGGCACCGCCGTCTTCCTCCTTCACGCTCTCGATCAGATTCGCTTCGATCGCATCGCCGAGACTCGTCGGCGCGACGATATCGTCCTTTTCCATTTTAATTTTTAGCTCGGAACCGAGCAGACGCATATATTTGTCCATTTCACCGCCCCGATCGTCGTCATCGCCGCCCAGCGAGCCCTCCGAGCTACCGTCGAATTCACCATCGCAGCCGGGCACGACGAGATCCAATATATCGCGCAGAGTACTGTCGTACACGTCCGTATCGAAATCTATACGACCGCCGTCCTCGTGATCGTTCCTCGACTCATCGTCGCAAGATTGTTCACTGTAATGGGGGAAAAAAAAAAAAAAAAAAAATATAAATATTTTTTTATATTGTAACTTGTGAGGACTTTTGAGTTTTTTTTTTTTTTTTTTTTCCCCCCAAGAAATTTACCCGAGAAATTGTACACCATCGACGTCGCTCGTATGGTTGAGAAAAGCTTGAACCTTGTCCCTGAGACTGACGGACTGATTCGCCTCGGTTTTTTTGTCCCCCGCGCTCCAGTGTTGTCCCAGCATAGCTTCGAGCTGCGCCGGATCAACGTTCAGCCAACTATCGCCGTCCGGAGGACTCAGCGAGGCTTCGTCCTGTGCTAAGGCGGAAGAAAAAAATTAAAAAAAAAAAAAACCCAAAAGTTTACATGTTTATCGTGGATAATTTGCCGTGCGGATAGTTCGCGAATATTCCACCGGCGCCACTTTCAGGCCTGAGCGCATAACTTTTTTTTTTTCGCCCAGTTTTCCAGCTTTCAGACGATTTTCACGAGTTTTCGAGATGCTAACGGTTAAATTGAGAGCCCGATACTATTTAAACAAAAAAAAAAAAATCGAGAAAATTGGTTCCGAATCAGATAATTCGCGAGGTTTGATGCACTTGCATATATCGAATGGCGCCACTTTCGGACCTGAGCGCATAACTTTTTTTTTTCGCCCAGTTTTCCAATTTTCAGACGATTTTCGAGATGTTCACTGTTAAATTGAGAGTCCAATACTATTTTTAAAAAAATCGAGGAAATCGGTTCCGAATTACATAATTCGCGAGGTTTGATGCACTTGCATATCGAATGACGCCACTTTCAGGCCTGAGCGCATAACTTTTTTTTTTTCGCCCAGTTTTCCAGTTTTCACGAATTTTCGAGATGCTAACGGTTAAATTAAGAGTCCAATACTATTAAAAAAAAAAATCGAGAAAATTGGTTCCGAATCAGATAATTCGCGAGGTTTGATGCACTTGCATATATCGAATGGCACCACTTTCAGGCCTGAGCGCAAAACTTTTTTTTCGCCCAGTTTTACAATTTTCAGACGATTTTCGAGATGTTAACTGTTAAATTAAGAGCCCAATACTATATAAAAAAAAAAAAATCGAGAAAATTGGTTCCGAATCAGATAATTCGCAAAGTTTGATGCACTTGCACATCGAATGCTCTAAAAATTTAAATATTTCCTGCTACGACGACTCTTAATCACGAAATGTTCATTGATATTTCATAAATAAATGTGTATCATTGAAATTTTATGGTAAAATTTTAAGAAAAATTGTACAAAAGAATATAATGTCGTAATTAACGGATATCGGAGAGTCTTGAAAGAAAAATTAACGAGCTTCAATTACCATGCATCTCGAAGTCATTAGTCTGAAGATTTTTCCAGGCTTTGAGAATTCTCTCGGCCTCGCTCTCGTCGTCGTTTTCGTAATTTCGGTATCTCGCAGATCCAAGCTGCAGCTCGAAATATTCTTTAGCGATGGACAAAAGTTTCTCCCGCTCTTGACTACCCTCGAGGAGACCCCTGAAGTATCCGCTGAGCTCGAGGCGTCGTAAAAATGTCGTCCACGCTTGCTCGTTAATTCGCGGCTTTTCCTCGCCGTTCGCCTCGTCGCCCTTTCGTCGACGCTCCTCATTGGCTCGTGCGACCAGCATCTCCAGTCCGCAAGCTATTTTTATTCCCAACAAGTGGGCATTGTACTTCGGGCTGTTGGTCGGTGGAAAATTCCATCCGGTTCTCGGATCTCCCGTGTAACGACAATGCGTCGACATTGCGTAGAGACAGCGCGTCATTTTAACGTTAACCATTGTACGTTGCTCGGGGGGAAAATATCTCATTGCTCGGCATACCTTGGAAATTCATATTTTTTTTTTTTTTAATTTACGAATTAATATTATTTTATGAAATTAATCCTGAAACCCAAAACGTACTTCGGAATTTCTCGATTTACGCATATATTATATCGAATTCTAACGTCTGAGCATCGTCGAATAAAAATTTTAAAATAAATTACTAATATTCTTGACGAGTAACAGAAAGTTTTCAAAAAGTTTAAACTAATTCTGAGAGGGTCAGGCCTTTGGTCAAGTCGATTTGACTCGGAATGCCCCATATATATATATATTATATATATTATATATATATATATATATATATATATATATATATATATATATATATATTAGGGTGGTTTCAAAAAAGGGCCTTTTTTTTAGATTTCGCTCATCTCCGAGATTCTTGTACTTTTTGTACTAAAGCTATTTGAAAAATTTTGAAAAAAAGCTATTTTCGGGAATTTCAACGTCGTTGAGGCAGTAGTAAAAAATTTTTTTCAGCCCAGTCCTTTCGCGTGAGCTATTTTTTAGTGAAAAAGTACAAGAATCTCGGAGAGGAGAGAAATTAAAAAAAAAAAAGCCGTTTTTTTGAACCACCCTAATATATACACATTTTTTAATGCCATAATTTTTCACATTTACCTTTCTCTCCAGAGGATCGGAATTAACGATGCTTCTAATTGCGCAAGCGATCAATCCGGGCTCTTGAGCGAGTATCGATGCAGCTTTTTCCGGCAAAAAAGCACGCGCCTTGTGTCGCCTCTTTTGTATCTCATCGGGATACGCGGATATGCGCTTTTTCAAAGCCGCCTGTACCTTGTCGGACATCACGGATATGTGAGGCTTGTCCGTGACGCTTCTCAATAAATCGGGCAGCGTCTTGCCTCTCGTTGCGCGATCGTGAACAACGTGAATCTCGCCGCTGCGAATGAAAACACGATCCTGGCAAGCTTCGGGACTCGCCCAGGGTGGCAAAAAATCAGCCGCTTCGATAAGAAGAAATTCACCGTCGCCGTCCACCAATCTGGCCACCAGGCCGTCGAACGTTTCCGTCAATTTGAATATTAAAAATACGACGAACCATTCGTCGCCTATGTCCTCGTCGAAGCGCAGAGTCGAGTGTATGTGAGGCAGCATAGAACGATCTGAGAGTTTCAAAAAAACGTTGAAACAACCAAGTTTCATTGGAAAAATCGTTTTTTTTTCTTTTTTTTTTTCGTGATTTTCAAATATTCGGTCTTTGCCTTGTTTCAAGGCTACAAAAACATGGGAATTAATGTTTCGATAGTCGAAAGAGCGGCGTAATCAACGAATAATGAAAATAAAACTGCGGTTCGATGGACATTGCGAAGTTTTGGAAATTTGTAAAAAAAATTGTACACCAAGAACGTGGAATTAATGAGCAATTTTTGCAATTGAAATAAATCTTTTGGATTGGCTTCGAGGAAAGCCGATCGGCTCTCTTTTTCTTTTTAAGAAATTTTATTCCCCTCCAAGTATTGGAATTTCCATTCGAAACTCTTGTGCAGAAGTTACAGGGAAAATTCGTTAAAGATCGGTGGCGTAAATGAGAATTTGGATACAAACAATGATAAAATGGGCTGCAAAAATATTATTTCCATTGCGAGAAAGTCTCATTTGATTGTTCTTTGAGTAGAATTTTTTTACAATTTTCAAATATTTCACAAGCGCCCAGTGCATCGATGTTTTATTTTTATGATTTTTTTAGATGCTCCCTTAAAACGTGTCGTACGATTCAACTAAATTCTGTGACATTAATCTCATGCGTCATAGATTGATAATTTTTCAAGCTCCATTTACCCGATAGGCCTACAGAGCCAGGTATCGTAGTGAAAATACTTTTGCAAGGAATTCTCAGGATTAAATCATAAAATTCATAGTTTACGAAAATTTTTGCTCAACAATGAACAGTTGATAAATCTAATTGCAAAAAAAATGTATCACTTCCTGAAATCCGTAATTATCGCGCATAGATATGCTCCCGAAACAAAAAAAAATATATATTTTTTTATTCTCCCTAACAACGCATTTAAATAATGATATTTTATATAGATGTAAAATTCTCGATAACGAAAACAAACTCACCGTCGGTGATCGATGAACCTTCCAAAACTTTGTCCAGCAATAATGCTTGTTTGGTCCTAGGACGAAAAACGAGAGTATCCCTGTGCCAGATATAATCGTTTGTGTACTTGTCAATAACCTGAATGAACTTGGTGATCTCATCAGCGAGCAAAGTTTCGGTAACTTGCTCGGGATTCGAGGCAAAACAAAACTTTGGATATAAAAAACACTCGATAACATCGTCCTGTCTGGCACTTTGCAATTGTCCCGTTGTCGCCATTATTAATTAATATTTAATCCGAACGATGAATTTTTTCACTCAAACCATTTGTCGTTTTCCTCGTGTGTCGTGCGATCGTAGAGTCGTCGTGCGTGCTCTCTACCCCTACACCGTAACCGACGCCCTGTTACACATCCGTTTTTGCCTATTTACAACTTTTCATTCCGACACATTCGAGCTCGATGTGAACATAGCGGTAAATTAACCGGGAATTTTTGGCAACGACAGTTCTACCAATCCATGAAACTTGCGATCAATTTGAAAAATCAATTCCGACGATGGCGCCACGAAGGTGTTTCCGGTGAATGCCCAAATTGATATTCAAATTTTGGAAAAAGAAAATAAAGCTCCTTGACTAAAAAACGCCAGGAAGAATAAGAACAAATTTTGAATTAAAAAAAAAATGAAATAATTAAGAATATTTATAATATTATAATATGTATGAATGATTATTAATTATCAATAACAATCATTATTATATTGTAAATATATTTTGATCTGTTTCGTTCGTTTCAAATCTAATACTTTTTATGAAATTTTTCACGACGTTTTTCACACGGGAGTTTTTTAATTTTCATGCAAACCATTATACATTTTTTACGAAAAACTATAGTGGAATAAATGACATTCCTATTCGTCATTTATATTTCTTGCACTTGACGCGCAGGCTGCAGCAGCCAGGTTACTAGCTCAATTTCCGGGATAATGTACCTTTTCATTGATTGGCACGATGATGCGAGAGAATTGTTCTGAAAAGTGGCTACTCGCTCGAACTCCACAAAGGCTCCGGAATGGGCTTTGTAGTTACCGATTAGGGGCAATTCTCTGTTGATTGTCGGCATTTAATGCTTACAAATTTTTTCTTTCGTGTATGTTACGTTTGAAAAATTGTACCAATCTTCTCAGTTGTATCTAGTTCGGATTACTCTAGGTAAATAGGTAGAGACCGCATTTGCATCGATAGGGTTGTTTCATGTTTTAACATGAGTGCGACAGCGATGTAAATCTGTCTCTCGCCCTAATGGGAAACCTCAACCCCATCGCTCCAAAGGTAGTCAGAGTGGACTTAAGCCTTAGACTTGAAAAAAAAAAAAAAAACGCGCCCGCATCGCTCTATCTCCGTGGTGGTTGTGGAAATGAGCAAGTCACAACTTTCATTGGCTCGAGGGGTTTTGCATTTCCATGTATGAGAAATCAATTTATAATAATAAGAACGTGAAATTATTACTAATGAAAACTGTATAATAATAAAGCATTTTTAATACAAAACTGTGTGTAAATTTTTTTTTTTCAATGGATATATGCATGACTATAGCGATATACACATTTATTGTAATCCATGGATTTTTCGAGCACAGGAAAAATGCTGATCGAACGAGACAGGTTTGATTGAATTAGAGCAGTATATCATAATTATCAAGATATTTTTTTACCCTTTTTTTCCATAGCGACTACTCTGTTCTGATATTAATATATTTTATATTGCGCGTAATACGTAGATCGTTAACTCCGTTGGTAAAATATTCATAATTTATTGGAGTAAAATAAAATAACACGAAAAGTTTTCGGATAAATTCAAATCATCCAACTCAATGTTGCCAAGTACATCTGGCATTGTTATCGTTTAAATTTTTTTTACTAACCCTTAAAAACGTTCGAAAACGTCCTGAAACGCGACTCGTCTATATCTAAGGATATTGCTGACTTAAAAGGGGTTAAATTTTATGAGAATATATTAAATATAAATTCTACCCACTGCTCGTAATTAAAAAATTTTAATTGAAAAGAATTTGCCATTGAAACAAAAAATTCAAAGTAATAATCGCATCACTTTATCAAAGTTATGTTGAAATACCGAATTTTCTCCCAAAGCTTTGCCAAAATATTCCTCCGTTTGACAAAACTTCCGGCGATTTATCAACCAAGTCGACCATCTCGAAAAATGCGAATTGTACTTTTTTCCGTACAACACGAACGATCGGGATGAAATTTGCTTGGCCACTGCAGTAAAGTGGCAAAAAGTGGCCAAGTAAATTTTATCCTGATCATTTATACCGCTTGGAGGAAAATATCTTTAAGGATTTGCGATTAAATCGGAACCGTTCCTTTTTAGTCCCAAATGGAGTTGAAATGCGGAATATTGCTCAAAAAAACCGTTCCAATGAGACAAAATAAACCATAAGTTGCCGTTTTATTTTTGCAACCGTTCTGTTTTTTTTTTTTTTTTTTTTTTTTCAGTCACTTTTCGAGTTCCTTCTTCGGAAAATCGTTAATTTTTCGAACGAATCTTTTTTCAGTCTCTTTTCGAGTCCCTTTAGTGTATTCAAGGGGCTCTTGCTAATTTTATTTTTTTTTCGTTCGTTTTAGAGTCCCAAAGACGGGCGGCCGCCTATAATTTCTTACCGAGTTTCCTTTTCCGAGTCCCATTCGTCAATTTCATTGGTTTCATTTTGTCCCGTTGGAACGCTTCCTTTTTTTTTTTTTTACATTCCAACCGAAGGTTCCCAGATCCGCCAAAGTTAGTCCTCGGAAAAATTCGTTTGAATGTAAAAAAAAAAAAAAAAAAGAAAAAATAGCGATACGAGAGCGACAGGATCAATGAACCTCGAATTTTCGCATCGCCTCGAATAAAAATGAGAGAAAAAAATTTATCCGTACATTGGCGCAGTCGCATCATTTTATTGGCATCGTTATATTTTTCGTATTTCTCTTGACGGACTTTACGAGAGCGGCCAGATCAGCGCTCATTTCTCCATTTTCCTTCGTCCGCTTTCTCGGTATATCCTAAAATTTCGTACGCATCGTCGTGTACGTGGACAAAAAAAAAAAAAAAACGTTAATTCAAAAGAAAAAGAAAAAAACGTAATGAAAAATTAAATGAAAAATAAGCTTAAAAGCTGACCTCATTGATATTTGGATTGGCTCGTCTTTTCAGTTTTTCCGTGACGAGAGCTTCCGTTCCTTTGGTCCTCAGATAACGCGGATCGGTTGGATCTATGTTGTAATGATGAGACGAGTAAAGTGCCGCGAATCTCGGATCAGTAACAACGACCTCGAAATCATCATTTATCGTCGTTTCATTGACATTATTCGTCGTTTTTTTCCTTTTGTCAATGCGTTTTCTCTTGGATTTTGATAAAGTCGCGTCCTCCTCGATTTTCTTCATATTGAAATGTCTCTTTCCCTCCTCGTCGTCTTTATCGAAGAGAAGCAACTCGAGTTCGGCGTTTCTCCGAGCTTCGTCCTCGATTTCCGACAAATTTTCCTCACTCGCTGCATCGTTTCTCTCCTTCTTCTTCTTCTTCTTCTTCTGTCTCGTTTTGTCCTTTGACTTGAAATTTTTCATTTCTTCAGCGAAATACGGATCGTTCATATCGACATCCGAGGGTATCGATGACTCGTCGCTGCTCGAGCCTCCCGAATAATTGTCCTCGAGCAATTTTTTTCGTTCGTCCCTCTTGGCTCTCTTCTTCTCACGTCGTTTCTCGAGATACTGCTCGAAAGGCGTCAAACTCTCGGCCTTGCTGCTCCTCTCTTTCATCAATTTCTCGGTTTTTTCCCTCGTCCCGAGTCCCCAAGTAAACTCCAACTCGACTTCCTGCCTCTTCTTCGCTTCCTCCTGATCCTCGATCGTCTTCAGCAGTGACTTGTACTTGTCTATTGGATTTTTGCTCGCGGCCACATCGCCCTCCGACTCGATTTCTTCGTCGTTCGGCCGTTGATCGTTTTCTGGAATGGAAAAAAAAAAACGATTTTCCAAAGTTAGCGAGGGCTGTTGGATTTTTTTTTAAATTTTTTATTAATTAAAACGTACGTACCTGATTCCTCGTCGCTCGTTCCGCTTGCCAGGTAAGCTTGTATGTCATTTTCATCGATCTCGTCGAGCTTTCCCGAATTAATTTTTTGAGTTATCTCCTGACGCTCAGGATTCGTCTCGTCCCATGTTAATTCAACCTTGACCTGTTGCAGCGCCGTTGTCGTAAATTGACGAGGCTTATACTTTGAGAGCTCGGGCAATTTGTCGCAAATTTCTCTGGGCTCCTATTATTAAAGAAAATTTTTTTTTTTTAAATGGAAAAATACAATACATATAATAATAATGAATATAATTAGTCGATGGCGAATATAGGTGATAAAATTAATTTAAAAAATCTAATAGATTGTTTTCTTTTTTTGTTTGTTTGTAATTTTTTACGAGCTCGATTGTCCGAAATCCATTGAATTAACATATTTACGTGATCGAATTCCATGTCGTCGGGAATAAAACGAAGATCGAGCTTCGTCGACGTTGACTCGTACTCGATACCGTCGCATTCCGTATAAATTTTATTCGCCGTCTCCGACGAATCACAGTCCAATACGGCGTAATAATATTTCAATCTGTTCAATTGATACTGTCGCATCTTCTCCATCTGATATTCCGATCCCTCCTCGTTCTCGAATTAAAAAGAATATTGAAAAAAAAAAAAAAAAATTCAAGTTGTTCCTTCTCAATTTGCCAAATAACGAATACGACGGAATATATTTTTATAGGAGCGGAAAAACGCTTCGAGTAAGTGTCTCGTTTGGGACTTTCCAAGCATTTTTTTGACGAATAAATTAAAAAAAAAAATAAATAAATAAATAAAGCACGATCTAAATTATCTGTATTTTTCAAGATTGGATTGATTGATTGGATTGATTTCGATTGATTTCGAGATTGGATTGGATTGATTGGATTAATTGAATTGGAATTAAAAAAAAAAAAAAAATTCTTACTTCCTCGTCGGTCTCAACTTCCTTGAGTTTTTTGTCCGAGTCTACCAGTTCCATGGGTCCCCTGACTTCCTCTTCCTTCATCCTTTGCAGCCCAAAGTCGGAAGGATAAATCTGCACAAACATTCGTTGTTTTTTTTTTTTTTTTTGGCAAATTAACGAATCGATCAAACAATTCGTTTATTTTTCGTTCGTTGTAATATTTTTTGTAAGATCAGTTGATTTTTTTTTTCTCGCGCGCGAGTTGCAATAAATAAATCAAGAGTCGTTCGAGCATTTACCGTTACTGAATTAATGAGGCCACCGGGAGGTAAAAAAGAATTGAAGAGAACGAGAAGATCGACGGCGCGTATTCTATCCCAGTCCATGTTGCAAGCGGCCAAACGATGCGTCACCTCGTCGGTCGTTTCTGCCTCTTTGTCCAATTCGCCCCAGTCATGCTCGATCTCTTCTTTCTCGTCTGGGCGAAAAGATAATTCGAAAAAATTCGTTTCGTTACGCGTGTTTTTTTGTGAGAAAAATTAAGCTCACGATACAATGAAGATCGAAAAAATTTATTGATAAAAGTGTGAAAAAAAAAAAAAAAAAAAAGTAATTGATATTCAATGATGACGCGTAAAAAAATTGAGTAAATTTCAAAGTTACGGGAGAGTTAAAGTAGTTCTTGCGAAAGCGGAGGCGGGGAATAAGCGAGAAAGTAGGCACGGCGAGCGGATAGTCTGATCTGCTACGGGGACTAGAAAATTGGGTTTTTTTTTATTATGCGGTACGGTAAATAAATTTAAGGTTTCATCGGAATCTTCAATAATGTTTATCGCATCGATTCGGCAAAAATTCGTTCGCCGATCTAGTTTTTAAGTATTGAAATTTGAAAAAAGTAAACGCTCTAGCTTCGTTTGTCGCTTTGGGGCCTATACCTGCCGTTTTAAATTGAAAAAACTTTACGAGCATCTGCGGAACCGAACAATGAGAGAATCTAAAACTCGGATTTCGAGTAAACGATAAACGAACGATAAAAATAATCAAAGCAGGGCAGTAACTTCAAGTACTCGGTACTTGCGATGTACTGGAAGTACAGTACTTGAAGTATAAAGTACTTCAAAAGTATTTCAAGTATTGTACTTGAATTACAGGAAAGTACATGCCATGTACTTTCCTGTACTTCATGTATTTTTTCAAGTACCAAGTATAAACTACTTTTGAATAAGTCTTGCTATAATGCATGTATAATGCCTTTGAGTATATAATTGAGGAACGTACTGGGCCGTCTTTTGGTTAAGATTGTAAGAAATGACCGTTCAAAGGCTCAAGCTACGGTAGTTACGGTATGATTGTCAATGCATGGCTTCGTTTTCAACAATCGGTGCATTATATTCTTTATTTTTTCTTTTTCAAACCTGAAGCTAAATAAATCTTAATTGCAATCGTCGATGCGATTTTTAAAATTATTTCTAATTTTGCGTTTGAATATTTTCGTTCCAATCTGCCTAACCTGAGTGAATTGCGCAATGTGAAAATATTTTTTGGCACAAAAAGTACCCGAATCAATATCAAATCAGTTCGAAGAATATGTAAGCAATCAAATATACAAGTACTAGAACTTACGAGATGTATTTCTGAAAACTTGAAAAGTATTTGATACTTGATAGTACTTGAAGTATTTATGGTACTTGGTACTTGTAATACACGAGTACTTTAAGTACTTGCAGTACTTTGTATTTGAAAAAAATACTTAAAGTACTTTGTACTTGAAGCAAGTACTTCAAACACACAAAGTACTTCAAATACATAAAAGACTTTGTACGGTGTACTCGAAGAAAGTACTTTAAGTATTTCAAGTACATTGCACTTGAAAAAAGTACTTTAAGTATTTCAAGTGATTTGTACTTGAAAAAGTACTTCGAGTATTTCAAGTACTTTGAACTTGAAAAAAGTACTTTAAGTATTTAAAGTACTTTGAGTATTTAAATTAATTTGGTCTCTATATTTGAAAAGTACTTCAAGTACTTTGTTCTCTATACTTGAAAAGTACTTGAAGTACTTTGTAATTTTTACTTGAAATACTTTCTGGTACTTTGCTCAGCTCTGAAATATAACTTTTACCTTCCTCGTTCTCCGTAGTTTCCTCGTCGGATGAACTATCCGTTAACAATACTCCTTCTCCTCTGGCATAGTCGATGGTCAGATCTCTCAATTTTTGCTTAACGTTCTTGGCAATTTTCTTATCATTATTTTTATCCTTGACAATGAGTCGTTTCTCATTTTCATCCGGCTCTTCATTCTCGACGCTTGAATCTGCGTCAGCGTCCGAATCCGCGCTCTCCGAATCTTTGTTCAAATTTGTCCCTGAATCATTGTCATCCGTTTTCACAGATTTCAACGATTCTTTCACGACTTTCTTCCGAGATTTTTTCGTCTTTTTAATCGCCGTGGCAGAGCGAGACTTTTCATTAGTTGGTTTTTCCTGTTTTTCATCGTCATCGTCGTCGTCGTCGTCGTCGTCGCTGCTCGACAAGTCGTAATACTTTCTCAGATTCTCCGTCGAGGTCTGATTTATCGGTCTGCCACGTTTGTCAATCGTATATTTGACGGTAAACTTTTTATCCTCGAACATTGAACGAAATCTCTTGTCGATCTTAACTTTGCGCTCGCTCTTCGGTATCCTTCGAAATTTCGGATCTTTCGCGATATGAGCGAATCTCTTGTCCTTGAGCATTTCGTCCATGATCGATGGATTTTTTTTTACTAAAGTCGAAAGACAAACGATGGGAAGTCTTTGAAAATGAGCTTTTCGCCGAAATGCCTGACGGATAAAATAACTTTATCGTTGCTCGAGCATAACGATTTTCTTTTTATGGGTTAACCTAACCTATAAAATTTTGTTATTTTGACTAAAGTCGAAAGACAAACGATGGGAAGTCTTTGAAAATGAGCTTTTCGCCGAAATGCCTGACGGATAAAATAACTTTATCGTTGCTCGAGCATAACGATTTTCTTTTTATGGGTTAACCTAACCTATAAAATTTTGTTATTTTGACGATCTTTGCTATTACCCGGTCTTGGTATTCGGGATAAACAAATTTTATATTTACGTGGTTTATAAAAAATGGGGATGTTATTATACGTACGAACGATTGTTTAAAATGTTGAATAAGATATTTTAACCACTCGTATTTTTCGTCGAAGTTCCACGAGTGCGAGCGCACGTGGGAGAAAATTGAAACTGACGATTGATGATATGATGATTGCCGTATTCGCCCCCTGCTTGAAGTTAGCCATTATGGTCGTGAGACTTTGATAGCAGCGTCATCTCTTGGTAAAAAGTAATACTAATGACTACGGTGGCGTCCTTTGTTGGGAAATGTTATTACTATTTGTAAAAAAATAGCGCCTCGTAGCACAGCACTAGCACTAGCACTACATGCCGCGGTTGGCGGGGGCGCTTCGCGCCGATGACCTTATCATGAAAAAATCCACGAGCTAGGAAGTTTGCAACGGGGAAATAGTATTTCTACGAAAATTTTAGGTGTAAAAATAGTAATAACATTTTGTGTGAAGGGTGTGTGTATGTGTGTGTGTGTGTGTAATTGTTTGAATAAATATAGTTTGAAACATAAAAATCTACAACATATAGAGCGAGCGAGACAACGTAATGCCGCCTCGTAAACTATTTTATATGAAAAGTGTCAGATTTGCAAAACGAATGGCAGTTTTTTCGTTTTTTTTTTTTGGTATCTTTAAATTCGACACAAAGTACTCAAAATTGCCATCGAAGATTAAAAAATTAATGTATAAATTGAAAAAATGGGATCTCAATAGGTTGGAAATGATTTGTTTGTTTTTTTTCCAAGCAGTAAGAATACATGCCACTTTGAAATTTTAATATTACTTTTAAAAACAAAAAACCCTCAAGTCTGCTCTTGCCCGTAAAAATATCGAATTAAATATTTATTTTAAGGTTGAACCTTTTCTTCAACCCTCAAAATCCTTTTTACGTATTTTACCGAATTTCTTTATGAAAAATGAGCTTTTTTTTCAACTGAGACTTTTTTCACATGCAAACTCGATCAAATTTTTTTTCGAGATTGATAGCAACACAAAATGATTACAAATAAATAATTTTCTGAAACGATATGATAATTCGATGATCATAAGAATCCCTAAAACGAAATTCAGAAAAAAATCTAAAAAAAAAAAAATAATAATTCACAAAGTCTCGTGATTCGAAGTTGCAAGGTCGTGGATAGATATTTGATAAGGTGGCTTATGAATTCAATTTTAATAAACAATAGAAAAAACGATATATTAATTGTTCGGTGTTATGGCATTGAGATAAAAAAGAAAAAAAAAACAGTATGTTTGCTGCGCCAATATGAAATTTTTTTTATTCTTTTAAACAATCACAATATATTGAACAATATATTGAAACTCTTCACGTTTTTAAATTTTCTTTCGTTTTTCTCAAGAATTCTTTTTTACTGATATCCCAATTTCATCGCTATATTGGTCAATTTTTTTCAATCTTTTTTCATTCGATAACTCCCTTAAATGCATAAAATGTGTCAAAGCTTTTTTTCGAGATTTTTTTGGATAATTTTGAATGCGGGGGCACATAAGCAGCTCGTTGCTTGGCATTTTTTTTAAAAACAATTACGAGTCAAAATAATTTAGACGCTGCAAAAAGAAGAATTAAATATTTAGCAATAAATATAACGATGATAATTATAATTAACAGCCATAAACAGCATGTTAATTACAATTTCATGTGAAACAAAAATATAGCGCGCGAGACAGTAACGGGTCTGAGGTGAGCGCATGAGCGAGCGAGAGAAGTAGGGGGTCGCGTCATACAACGTGCGTCGGTACGGCGTGTAGCGGGGAGTGGGGAAACGACGGAGAGAGCGAGCGAGAAGCGAGAACCGATCAGTTCGCGATTGCCCGTCGCCGGTGTCGGGTGTCGTGATGATGTGATGTGTAAGCCGCTATGGCGACGTGTTAAAAGAATAAAAAATTAAAAACGTTTAACACGCGATTGCTACATAATAAAACAATCGTAACTGATTAAAAAAAAATTAATAATCAAATAATTATAAATCAATAATAATTAACGTTAATTATTTTAAAGTTCATCGAGCAGTAGTAGGGGCGAGAGAGAGAGAGAGAGAGAGAGGCCATAGTACGAACCGCGTAATGCCGCGCAGTGCCACGTAGCGCGTAGGTAGTGACGTAGTTCGCGTAATCACGTACTACGTCGTAGTGGTCGTAGAGCGCGTCACGTGTTGCTCGAAACTCGACAATGCGTATTTTTCGCGTTTCCTCGATTTCACTCAATTTTTCTTTTACCTCTCAACATTTCGAGTCATCGCGTAAACAAAAGTGCATTATTATTCGAGAAAGGTTAATCCGTGAAGGACCGCAGTCTCGTGCTTCGCCCTGACGAAATTTCCTCGTTAATCGACTACACGTCGAACATAACCTGCCAGACGTCTTTATTCGTGTCTTTTTTTTTCTCCCAACGATAAGCCGGATTATCATTGACAGCTCAAGGTAAGTGACTATCCCGTCTTCAAGACTCTTTTCATTATCCTTATTATTTATTTATTCATTTATTTTATAAAATATCCTTTTTTATTTTATTTTTTTCTCTTAAATCGTACGGAATTTTTTTGGCTTTTACGCGTCCTCTCGATCCTCTCAATTTCCATATCAGATTAAACTTCTCGAGATCCCCTCGAAATTTTTCATTTGCCTTGTCTCTGCGTCTTTTACGCCGCTCTTTTTGCTTGTTGTCCCAGACACAGAGATCATACCCGTTACAATTTGGAGCGGGCTCGGTTTTTTATATTCACCTTTGCCGGGAAACTTTTTCGGACATTCCCAATAATTTACAGAAATGACGGAAGTTCTTTAACCCTGCAAAACGGCTAATCTCCGTCTACTCCGTGACTACTTTGTCGAACAAGAGCGATAAAAAATTCCTACGAGGCGAGATCCCAATGGATCAAATATTTTTCATTACGATTATCAAAAACCTGCTCGATGCCATCTACTGGCTTCTTCTGAATTTTTCTCATTTAAAATTTTTTTAATATTTAAGAAAATAAGAGAGCCAAATTTTATAAAAAAAATTTCCAAATTTGCGAACACAGATTTGACAAATGCACGCTCATGTTTCATACTGAATTTGATCGGAGATAACCGAAATGTGGTCTAGGTTTTCCAGAATTTGTGGATTTATTTTTATCTATTTTTTTTTTAACTAAAATTCGTGGATCTCATAAATTTGTAACTAAACGAGAGAGGTGCGATAATGAGAAGGAAATTTTGAATTTGTACTATTTTAATTTATGATGGAATTATTTTAAATAATAATCATAAAAAATTAATTGATAGTAATAAATTAATTATCATTCATTCTGATAACAATTAATTTAATTGTTCATGGTTGTTCATTTTATTATGCTCGATGGTTTTTAAAATTTTACAAAGCGGGTTCCGAAACGGCCACCTCCACGCGGTGGAACCTGGGAAATTCATGCTTCGACAATATTTCATTGTAAAAGCATGAATTTGCTGACGGCTGAATTCGCGTTTGTAAAAATTGCGCCCCAAAGCACCTGGTACTCATGCCATTAAATAATTTCATTACGCGGCTCTCGCGCGCTTGCTACTTTAAGATATATTTTTATTGATAGCAAGATTCACATTTTTTGTATCATTCGTATTCTGTTTTTAACGTTTTTTATTTCAGACGAAGATGTGCTAGCGCATTATCACGATTACGTATTTCTGTGCATTTTCTATGTTTTTTTTATATTATAATGTGATTCTGTGCATTTTGCTAGATTATGCTTAACATGCGTTGATAATATCGATGGACTAATTCCAAAGAGGCGTATCGGTTATGTATAAGCTAGCTTATACGCTCCTATGGAATTTAACCATTGATATATATATATATATATACAAATATATATTGTAGGTTTAAGTTTCACTATTATCATATCACATGTATTTCTCATGTTATAGGTTGTTTATATGTAATGTTTTTATTATATTTAAGGATGCACAAATTTTTTTCATCAATCATGTCCGTCGTTGAAACAAAATTTTTTAAGTTTTCAGAAATTCTCATTGCTCTATAGGGACTTTTTCTTTGAACCAAGTTGAACCCTTGCGTATTAATGTTGAGAGATTCCCATCGTAAATTTAGCGGCTCTAGGGACTTTTCTTAGATTTAAGTTAGCCCGTTGCACATCAATAATAATTCACTGATCAATAATAGTTGACTGATTTCATATAATATTTCTATCCGGATATAGGCTGGTATAAGAAATTTAATCAATGAAAATTTAATTTTTAATGGTTGTTCATTTTATTATGCTTGATGATTTTTTAAAATTTTGGGAAGCGGGTTCCAAATCAGCCACCTTCACGCGGTGGAACCTGGGGAATTCATGCTTTGACAATATTATTTATTGTAAAAGCATGAATTTGCTAACGGCTGAATTCGCGTTTTTTTTTAAATTGTGCCTTAAAATGGCTGGTAATCATACCATTAAATAATCTCAATATGCGACTCTTGCATGCTTGCTACGGAAAAAACTCAATATTTTATATGTATATATATGTATATTTCATGTGAATTTCTTGGATCGTTGGGGTTAATTTGCAAATGATTCTTTTTTTCAGATTATGTTTCACGCATTGTAGGTTAATTTTCACTATTACCATCTTGCATCTATTTCCTTAGGTTACAGGTTATTTATGTCATGTTTTCACTATTATACGACGTATACAACATTTTTCCATCGATCATGTACTTCAGAAAAAAACGTTTCAGGTTTTCACGTTTTTTCATTGCTCCAGGGACTCTGTCTTAGATCTAAGTCAGCCCGTTGTGCCTTAATGTTAAAAGTTCGCTATCTAAGTTTAAGCTAACGTTAAGATTTCTCGTTGATTGTTTAAATATAATATTTCTATCCGGATATAGGCAGGTATAAGTATAAGGTTGCGACTCTCAGTCGGTATAAAATACCAACCCCCTATATCTAAGTTAGTCCATTACGTATTAAATTTAAGAATATCTCATCGCAATTTAAGCTAATATTAAGATTTATAATTGACTTAATATAATACTGCTATCCAGATATAGGCAGGTATAGATATAAGGTTAAGATATCTTAATATAAATACGAACCCCCTCCATCGACAGAGAGGGTTGGTATTCAAACAAAGCGGGAGCTTTTTTTTTTTTTTGTTAGTCTCCGTAGCACAATGACAAAGAGATTGTTCTGGACACTTGATCCTCGACTTTTTTGTTGGGGCGCAGCTCTATAACGAGACCCTTTGTCGTTGTCGGTACTTTACATTTCTAGAAAATATAAAATGCCTTTGCTACCCTCCATTTCGTAATTATTTCCGCTTTGTTTCTTTTTATCCCGTTTAATTTTAGTTTCCAAAATTAGGCAGATATAGGTAGCGACCGCGTTTCCATTGATGGAGTTGGTCTGTGCTTTAGCATGAATGTGACCGTTCGATGGTTGAGGAGTACGTGTTCTGTGGCAATCATGCTTTTGCTACAACCCCATCGGTGTAAAGGTAGTCAGACGAGTAGGCCTACAGGGTAGGCCTACAGGGTATACCGTTTAATTTTAGTTTCCAAAATTAGGCAGACATAGGTAGAGACCGCGTTTCCATTGATGGAGTTGCTACAATTATATTGCTACAACCCCATCGGTGTAAAGGTAGTCGGAGTGGATTAAGCCTACAGGGGATACCACTTAAAAAAAACGTGCCCACGTTTGCTCTATCTAAGTTAGTCCATTACGTATTAAATTTAAGAATATCTCATCGAAATTTAAGCTAATATTAAGATTTATAGTTGACTTGCTATAATATTGCTATACAGATATAGGCAGGTATATTTCCATGTCTAAATATAAGCAGGTATACGTTTAAGGCTAAGATTTTCAATCTGTACAAAATACCAACCCCCTATATCTAAGTTAGTCCGTTGCGTATTAAATTTAAGAAATTCTCATCGCAATTTAAGCTAATATTAAGATTTCTAGTTTACTTTATATAATACTGCTATCCAGATATAAGCAGGTATAGATATAAGGTTAAGATATCTTAATATAAATACGAACTCCCTCCGTCGACAGAGAGGGTTGGTATTCAAACAAAGCGGAAGCTTTTTTTTTTTGTTAGTTTCTGTAGCACAATGACGAAGAGATTGTTCTGGACCATTGAAGCTAAGATTGGGTTAGTTCCACCTTCATAACGATTCTCTTTGAAATTGCTGGTATTTTAGTATTTTGGCGAAAATAGAAAATACCTTTGCTACCCTCAATTCCGTAATTATTTCCGCTTTGTTTTTTTTTATTCCGTTTAATTTTTAGTTTCCAAAATTAGGCAGAAATAGGTAGCGACCGCGTTTCCATTGATGGAGTTGGTCCGTGCTTTAGCATGAATGTGACCGTTCGATGGTTGAGGAGTACGTGTTCTGTGGCAATCATGCTTTTGCTACAACCCCATCGGTGTAAAGGTAGTCAGACGAGTAGGCCTACAGGGTAGGCCTACAGGGTATACCGTTTAATTTTAGTTTCCAAAATTAGGCAGACATAGGTAGAGACCGCGTTTCCATTGATGGAGTTGCTACAATTATATTGCTACAACCCCATCGGTGTAAAGGTAGTCGGAGTGGATTAGGCCTACAGGGGATACCACTTAAAAAAAACGCGCCCACGTTTGCTCTACCTCCGTGGTGGGTGTGGAAATGAGCAAGTCGCAACTTTCATTAGCTCTTAGGGGTTTTGCATTTCCATGTATGAGAAATCAATTTATATAATAAGAATGTGAAATTATTAATAATGTAATCTGTGTGATAATAAAGAATTTTTAATACAAAATTTTGTTTACATTTTTTTTCAATGGATTCGATGGATATACGCATTGCTATAGCGATATACATATTTATATTCTAATGCATGAAGATTTCGGGCACAGGAAGAATGCTGATCGAACGAGGCAGGTTTGATTCAATTAGAACAGCATAGCATACATATTTTTAATTTTTTTTTTTTCATAGTGATTACTTTGTTCTGATATTAATATATTTTATTTATGTGTAATACGTATTTCGTTAACTCTGTTGATAAAACACCCATAATTTATTTAAGTAAAATAAAATAACAGGTAATGTTGTCAAATAAATTAAAAAAAAAACTTTCATTCATCCCCCCATCCGACGATATCCTTTGGCTTTTACATATCCCCTCAGTCCTCTCAATTTCTATATGTAATTCGTTTGAATTCTCAGGATCATCCATGAATTTTTCATTTGCCTCGTCTCCGTGTGTTCCATGCCGCCCTTCCCGCTCGTAGTCTCGGAGACATGCACCGTCTTACACATATGAGCACGATCTTTATTTTGCCATTTTTTAAAAACTTTTCTCGACAATCCCCCAAGATTAACAGAAACGACAAGGAGTCTTTAGTCATCCTAGACGCCTAATCTTGCGGCTAGAGGGTTACGGGTAATTTTTCCCAATGGTATGACTACGCTGTCGAATAAGAATGATAGAAACGTCTTACAGGACAGTGACCCAACGGAGATGTTTCGTCTCGATTATTGAGACCCTACATGACGTCTCTACAAAGGTTTCCTGAATTTTCATTTATTATCTTACATTCCGTTGTGTGTAAAAATAAAACAGCCAAATTGGCGAAAAAAGATTGTCTATTTTGTGGGCAAGGGGATGATCGTATTTTCAAAAACATCAGATCGGATTTACAAAGAGAATTAATTTTTTTTTTCACAAAAGTTTGTTGACGAGCTTGTACATTTGCAATTATAGAGATGGGATGGCAATTTTGAATTAGCATGATTTTTTCGTTATGCATTATTAAAAAATTAATGAATTAATGGTAACAATTAATTGAATATAATTACTTTCAATGATAATTTATCATGTAATGATTGTTCATTTAATCATGCTTGATGATTTTTTAAATTTTTCGTAGCGGGTTCCAAATCAG
This sequence comes from Rhorus exstirpatorius, assembly GCA_963564615.1. Classification (NCBI taxonomy): domain Eukaryota; kingdom Metazoa; phylum Arthropoda; class Insecta; order Hymenoptera; family Ichneumonidae; genus Rhorus; species Rhorus exstirpatorius. The sequence continues at coordinate 8,984,593 of OY751313.1, forward strand.
CCACCTCCACGTGGTGGAACCTGGGGAATTCATGCTTTGACAATATTATTTATTGTAAAAGTATGAATTTGCTAACGGCTGAATTCACTTTTTTTTTAAATTGTGCTTTAAAGTGCCTGGTATTCATACCATTAAGTAATTTCATTACATGACTCTCGCGTGCTTTTACCACAGAAAAAACTGTTTGCATGCATTTTCTGTTTCTTTCTAATAATGTGATTCTGTACGTTTTGTTTAATTGTGCGTAAGGTGTGTTTAAGTATATATATTTCACTTGAAATGTTTAAATCATTGGGGTTAACTTGCAAATGATTCTTTTTTTTCAGATTATATCTCACTGTAAATTAATTTTCACTATTACCATGTCGCATCTATTTCTTAGATTATAGATTTTTTATGTTTCATGTTTCCATTATTACATGATGCACAAATTTTTTCATCGATCATATACGTTGGAACAAAAGGTTTTAGGTTTTCAAGTTTTTTCATCGCTCTAGAGACTTTTTCTTCGATCCAAGTTATCCCGTTGTGCCATAATGTTAAGAGTTTGCGACCTAAATTTAAGCTAACATTAAGATTTCTCGTTGACTTATTAAATATAATAATATTTCTATCCGGATATAGGCAGGTATAAGTATAAGGTTGCGACTCTCAATCGGTATAAAATACCAACACCCTATATCTAAGTTAGTCCATTACGTATTAAATTTAAGAATATCTCATCGAAATTTAAGCTAATATTAAGATTTATAGTTGACTTGCTATAATATTGCTATACAGATGTAGGCAGGTATATTTCCATGTCTAAATATAAGCAAGTATACGTTTAAGGCTAAGATTTTCAATCTGTATAAAATACCAACCCCCTATATCTAAGTTAGTCCGTTGCGTATTAAATTTAAGAAATTCTCATTGCAATTTAAGCTAATATTAAGATTTCTAGTGAACTCAATATAATATTTTAATCCAGATATAGGCAGGTATAAGTATAAGGTTGCGACTCAATCGGTATAAAATACCAACCCCTTATATCTAAGTTAGTCCATTACGTATTAAATTTAAGAAATTCTCATCGCTATTTAAGCTAATATTAAGATTTCTAGTTTACTTAATATAATACTGCTATCCAGTTATAAGCAGGTATAGATATAAGGTTAAGATATCTTAATATAAATACGAACTCCCTCCGTCGACAGAGGGGGTTGGTATTCAAACAAAGCGGAAGCTTTTTTTTTTTTGTTAGTTTCTGTAGCACAATGACGAAGAGATTGTTCTGGACCATTGAAGCTAAGATTGGGTTAGTTCCACCTTCATAACGATTCTCTTTGAAATTGCTGGTATTTTAGTATTTTGGCGAAAATAGAAAATACCTTTGCTACCCTCAATTCCGTAATTATTTCCGCTTTGTTTTTTTTTATTCCGTTTAATTTTTAGTTTCCAAAATTAGGCAGAAATAGGTAGCGACCGCGTTTCCATTGATGGAGTTGGTCCGTGCTTTAGCATGAATGTGACCGTTCGATGGTTGAGGAGTACGTGTTCTGTGGCAATCATGCTTTTGCTACAACCCCATCGGTGTAAAGGTAGTCAGACGAGTAGGCCTACAGGGTAGGCCTACAGGGTATACCGTTTAATTTTAGTTTCCAAAATTAGGCAGACATAGGTAGAGACCGCGTTTCCATTGATGGAGTTGCTACAATTATATTGCTACAACCCCATCGGTGTAAAGGTAGTCGGAGTGGATTAGGCCTACAGGGGATACCACTTAAAAAAAAACGCGCCCACGTTTGCTCTACCTCCGTGGTGGGTGTGGAAATGAGCAAGTCGCAAAACTTTCATCAGCTCTAGGGGTTTTGCATTTCCATGTATGAGAAATCAATTTATATAATAAGAATGTGAAATTATTAATAATGTAATCTGTGTGATAATAAAGAATTTTTAATACAAAATTTTGTTTAGATTTTTTTTCAATGGATTCGATGGATATACGCATTGCTATAGCGATATACATATTTATATTCTAATGCATGAAGATTTCGGGCACAGGAAGAATGCTGATCGAACGAGGCAGGTTCGATTCAATTAGAACAGCATATCATACATATTTTTAATCTCTTTTTTTCATAGTGATTACTTTGTTCTGATATTAATATATTTTATATTATGTGTAATACGTACTTTGTTAGCTCTGTTGATAAAACACCCATAATTTATTTAAGTAAAATAAAATAACAGGTAATGTTGTCAAATAAATTTAAAAAAAAACTTTCATTCATCCCCCCATCCGACGATATCCTTTGGCTTTTACATATCCCCTCAGTCCTCTCAATTTCTATATGTAATTCGTTTGAATTCTCAGGATCATCCATGAATTTTTCATTTGCCTCGTCTCCGTGTGTTCCATGCCGCCCTTCCCGCTCGTAGTCTCGGAGACATGCACCGTCTTACACATATGAGCACGATCTTTATTTTGCCATTTTTTAAAAACTTTTCTCGACAATCCCCCAAGATTAACAGAAACGACAAGGAGTCTTTAGTCATCCTAGACGCCTAATCTTGCGGCTAGAGGGTTACGGGTAATTTTTCCCAATGGTATGACTACGCTGTCGAATAAGAATGATAGAAACGTCTTACAGGACAGTGACCCAACGGAGATGTTTCGTCTCGATTATTGAGATCCTACATCACGTCTCTACAAAGGTTCCCTGAATTTTCATTTATTATCTTACATTCCGTTGTGTGAAAAAATAAGACAGCCAAATTCTCCACAATGGAGAAAAAAGATTGCCTATTTTGTGGGCAAGGGGATGATCGTATTTTCAAAAACATCAGATCGGATTCACAAAGAGAATTAATTTTTTTTTTCATAAAAGTTTGTTGACGATTTTGTACATTTGCAATTATAGAGATGGGATGGCAATTTTGAATTAGCATGATTTTTTCGTTATGCATTATTAAAAAATTAATGAATTAATGGTAACAATTAATTGAATAAAATTACTTTCAATGATAATTTATCATGTAATGATTGTTCATTTAATCATGCTTGATGATTTTTTAAATTTTTCGTAGCGGGTTCCAAATCAGCCACCTCCACGTGGTGGAACCTGGGGAATTCATGCTTTGACAATATTATTTATTGTAAAAGTATGAATTTGCTAACGGCTGAATTCACTTTTTTTTAAAATTGTGCTTTAAAGTCCCTGGTATTCATACCATTAAGTAATTTCATTACATGACTCTCGCGTGCTTTTACCACAGAAAAAACTGTTTGCATGCATTTTCTGTTTCTTTCTAATAATGTGATTCTATACGTTTTGTTTAATTGTGCGTAAGGTGTGTTTAAGTATATATATTTCACTTGAAATGTTTAAATCATTGGGGTTAACTTGCAAATGATTCTTTTTTTTCAGATTATATCTCACTCAATTAATTTTCACTATTACCATGTCGCATCTATTTCTTAGATTATAGATTGTTTATGTTTCATGTTTCCATTATTACATGATGCACAAATTTTTTCATCGATCATATACGTTGGAACAAAAGGTTTTAGGTTTTCAAGTTTTTTCATCGCTCTAGAGACTTTTTCTTCGATCCAAGTTATCCCGTTGTGCCATAATGTTAAGAGTTTGCGACCTAAATTTAAGCTAACATTAAGATTTCTCGTTGACTTATTAAATATAATAATATTTCTATCCGGATATAGGCAGGTATAAGTATAAGGTTGCGACTCTCAATCGGTATAAAATACCAACACCCTATATCTAAGTTAGTCCATTACGTATTAAATTTAAGAATATCTCATCGAAATTTAAGCTAATATTAAGATTTATAGTTGACTTGCTATAATATTGCTATACAGATATAGGCAGGTATATTTCCATGTCTAAATATAAGCAGGTATACGTTTAAGGCTAAGATTTTCAATCTGTATAAAATACCAACCCCCTATATTTAAGTTAGTCCGTTGCGTATTAAATTTAAGAAATTCTCATCGCAATTTAAGCTAATATTAAGATTTCTAGTGAACTCAATATAATATTTTAATCCAGATATAGGCAGGTATAAGTATAAGGTTGCGACTCAATCGGTATAAAATACCAACCCCTTATATCTAAGTTAGTCCATTGCGTATTAAATTTAAGAAATTCTCATCGCAATTTAAGCTAATATTAAGATTTCTAGTTTACTTAATATAATACTGCTATCCAGTTATAAGCAGGTATAGATATAAGGTTAAGATATCTTAATATAAATACGAACCCCCTCCGTCGACAGAGGGGGTTGGTATTCAAACAAAGCGGAAGCTTTTTTTTTTTTGTTAGTTTCTGTAGCACAATGACGAAGAGATTGTTCTGGACCATTGAAGCTAAGATTGGGTTAGTTCCACCTTCATAACGATTCTCTTTGAAATTGCTGGTATTTTCGTATTTTGGCGAAAATAGAAAATACCTTTGCTACCCTCAATTTCGTAATTATTTCCGCTTTGTTTTTTTTTATTCCGTTTAATTTTTAGTTTCCAAAATTAGGCAGAAATAGGTAGCGACCGCGTTTCCATTGATGGAGTTGGTCCGTGCTTTAGCATGAATGTGACCGTTCGATGGTTGAGGAGTACGTGTTCTGTGGCAATCATGCTTTTGCTACAACCCCATCGGTGTAAAGGTAGTCAGACGAGTAGGCCTACAGGGTAGGCCTACAGGGTATACCGTTTAATTTTAGTTTCCAAAATTAGGCAGACATAGGTAGAGACCGCGTTTCCATTGATGGAGTTGCTACAATTATATTGCTACAACCCCATCGGTGTAAAGGTAGTCGGAGTGGATTAGGCCTACAGGGGATACCACTTAAAAAAAAACGCGCCCACGTTTGCTCTACCTCCGTGGTGGGTGTGGAAATGAGCAAGTCGCAAAACTTTCATCAGCTCTTAGGGGTTTTGCATTTCCATGTATGAGAAATCAATTTATATAATGAGAATGTGAAATTATTATTAATGAAATATTTGTAACAATATAAAATTATTGCTACAAAATCGTGTGCGGAATTTTTTTCGTCAATCACATATGGTTGTATGTAGCTCGCTGTATATTTATTTAAACAAATTTACATTTTTCAGAATTTTATAGTCAAAGTCAATACTCGATAATGGAGAACTTGCATGTAAACGATTTTCTCCGTTTTTTTTTTTTATCATTCTGGCACAGTTAAATATTTTCTGAAGTTAATAAACATTGCATTAATTTCTTTAAGCAAGTAAATTATTATTTCTTAAGATGTTGAAATTGTAAGAAATTTACAGGCTCTGCGTGCCGAGTAACGCCACAACACCCCTCGGTACTAGGGCAACGTAAATAGTCCCGATATAATGCGAACTAGATCTGGATATTTTTGTAGGGATATTTTTTTTTACCACTTTTATTTTGAATTTTTAGCTTTCTTGGTCTCATTTTTTCTGTTTTTTTGCCACTTTTGATAAATTTATCAGTGCGAACAAAAACGAATATTTAATTTCATTACTTTTTTTTTATAAGTAATAACGCGGTGATTTTCGGTACTTCAATCTAGCATCTTTGTTTTTTTTTTGTTTTTTTTTCCCTCAAACGAGCCTTAGCTTTTTGTTATATTTGAAAAAAAAAAAATTTGTCCATTTTCATTTCTCTCGCTCTTTCTCACCGTCTCGTTTTTTTTTCCAAAAGCCTCGTGGCATTTCCAAACGACTTTTTTTTTTGTTGTTTTCGTTGGTAATTAGAAAAATGCGTCCCTTTAGCATTTTCTTAGCGCAGTAAAAACTCCTTGACTTGCTCTATCTCTTTTTGTCGCTCGCTTTTTATAACGTCGAATCGTCGACTTCCGGTCGAAAGGCCAAAGTCGCCCAATCTGGCAACCCTGATTGATTGCCGGGAAATAACGTTCATAGGATAAGCGGTAAAAGTACGATTAAAAAAAAAAATCTAAAATACTCGAATTTTTAACGGAAATGGAAAAACTCGTTGCTTGAAAAAATTAAATGCTTATGAATTTCTCGATGTTTCAATTCTCTTTATTTTTAACTTTCCATCCACGAATACACGCATCGTTCTTAATAATATTTACAATATAATGATCCTCCGCTCTCTCGCTTCTTCATTCTCATGTCATGCCCCCCTCGACGAGGATTTTTTTTTTTTTTTTTTTTTTTTGTCACCGAACAATACAGAACCAACTATAATTGCAATTGACACAAAACGCATTATTTTTTCCAATGGATAATGCGAATCTGTGCCTCCGTGTCTAATTTGTTGCCATTTTTTTTCTTCTTTTCTTTATTCGAAGTAAATACACAAAAGAGATCAGCATTTATACAGTGTCCTGTATATATATCTCATATATATATATATATAGGCCCTTGAGAAAACAAAAACGTTGAGATTTAAAAAAAAAACACAAAACTTAGCAAGTTAATCATTAAAATTCAATAGTTAACTGTTTGAAAGTTCTCTTTTTTTTTTAATTTTACCACAAGATCGTTTCTTTTTTGAGTATTTCATATCTTTTCGTTTTTTAGCAATAATAAAATTTTTAGGAGTTTTTGGTAACGGATCGAATGAGGTTTTTTTTTTTTTTTTCCTCCAAGATCCGATCGCATCCGTATCGATGATTTTTCGATATACTATTTTGCGAAGAGATTTGTATGAATTTTTGGAACGAGCATTTGGCGCTTTGCTTTTTAATAACTGTCGTTTTTTCCGTCGAAGGGAGTTTTGACGAAATACGTCGTGAGGGTTCCCTTGCCCTTGACGAATGTCGGACCCCGACAGACGAGCTCGTAACCGGAATTCATCAATATTTTCGCCGTTTCCTCGGTCACCTGAAGCCTTCCCATCTCACCGCAACTGTCCATTCTCGATGCAACGTTCACCGTGTTTCCCCATATATCGTACTGGGGCTTTTGTGCACCCACAACGCCGGCTATCACGGGACCGTGATTGAGGCCTTTGGAAAAAAAAAAGAAATGATTTAACTGTCGGATGAATTTTTTTTTTAAATAAAAATTGACGTTAATCAAAATTAACATGGATGCACCGACTGAAAAATTCATTTTTACATTTTAATCTTTTTTTAAATACATTTGAATGAAAAAAAAGTGCAAATTTACCATGAAGAAAAATATAGTTTGCATTTTAAACGAATTGTGGTTTGAAAAATTTTTCAATTTCTTCAAAATTTTCTTCGTTGTTTGAATTTAAACAAAAATGTTCATTTTTTTTTACCCATTCTTAGCTTGAATCTCTGAAAGGATTCCCTGTTGATTTGATCGAGTATCGTCATCAACGCGATTGCAAATTCGACGAGAACGATGACGTTGTGATCCTGCTGTTTGGTTCGGTTCTTTTTATAAAAAAAAAAAACAAAATATTGCCAATAAATATTACACAGTGGGGAAATACCAATTTCAATCGCGTGTAACTCTCGCGACAAAGTTTGCCTTTGCTCAAGGATGTTCCTCTGTTATATCAATATAGTGTGTCATCGATTTGAAATTTTTTAAGCCTATCGGGATTTATCCCCAAAACGTGTGGGCAAAGTTCAATGAGATTAGGAGCCGCGTTTTTGAGATATTAAATGTAAAAAAAAAACATTATTTGACATTATTATGGCCACACAATGAAAAATAAGTTCCGCAATCGTTCTCAAATTCGGGAACTTTAAATTCCAGCAACTTTAAAAAATTGTATTGCCTAGTTCTATGTATAATAAAACCTTGTGCGAAAGCTCACCTTAATTAGAAGCATTTTTTTTATTGAGTAATTAAATTATTTAAAAATTCTGAAAAAAAGAGGCATACGCTGTCGAATTCAAAAGCGACGGACAATCTTGCTGAACTCAACTTGTCCTATTAGGCTTTTTTTTCAGAATAAAATTCTGGAGTTTTTTTTAGCGTCTTTTTTATAGTAAATGGCATAAATAATAACTCTTAAAATTTGCATTATCATCCATCTCTACATTTTGACAAAGGAAAAATAGAAAAAATGAAAATTTGGCACTTTTTGTGCTTCAACTCGAAACGCTGCTCAAACTATACGTTACAGAGTAAAATTGCTCATAAATCATTTTCTGGCTAACTAAATTCTCTAAAAAAAAGTCCGCGACGGCGTATATCTCAAGTTAATAATTTAGGCGTGGGAGGCGTCCAAAGTTGTAAAAATGATAAAAAAAAAAAAAACAATTTCAAGTAGGTAGCTTTATTTGAATTTAGTTATAAATAAAGTTTTTTGGGCGGTAATGGCTTTCTCGTTGTGTCCAGTTGACGTGTGAATTTTAATGCATTTTTAATTCAACGCTAACGCGGTGATATATAATTTAACAACTAATCGATCTACTAATTCTGCGATTTTACAAAAATCACGCTTCCTCGTCGTCCCACTTCGGACACCTCTCACTCATTCGCTATTGATTTTTCCTAAATACTGCTCAGGACTTTTTTATAGAAAATTTAATTCTCCACAAAATTGTTTCTATGCAATTTTCTTTATTTTGAATAGATCGGACAAGCTTTCGAGTTGAAGCTCGAAAAACATGAATTTTGAATTTTTTTTTGCAACATAACCGTTAATATTTCAAAAACTTACAAGAGTATATTGCTATAATTTTTATACGCTGTTATCAATGCCATTTACCATCGAATAGCGTTGAAACGAAACCTCAAAGTTCTAATTCTGATTTCGAGAACATAAATTGACTGGCCGAGATGAGCGAGGATTTGACGTTATAAGCATAAGGACCCCCCCTCGGATGACTCGAAACAAACAGAGAAACATCCTTAACAAAAAAAAAAAATGGATACAAGAAGAAACTTTGCCGAATAAGAAAAAAAAATAAATAAATAAATGGGAAAAAATTTATTATAGATAAATTATTATAGAATTATTATAGAATATTATATATTATATAAAATTAATAAATTATATAAAATTAAATATTATATTAAATTGAATATTATATAAAATTAAAAGAATATTATAGAATTATTATAGAATAAAATTATTATAGAGAAAATTATAAATAAATAAATGGGAAAAAATTTATCATAAGAACCCCCCCCCCCTCGGATGACTCGAAACAAACAGAGAAACATCCTTAACAAAAAAAAAATGGATATAAGAAGAAACTTTGCCGAATAAGAAAAAAAAAAATAAATAAATAAATGGGAAAAAATTTATTATAGATAAATTATTATAGAATTATTATAGAATATTATATATTATATAAAATTAATAAATTATATAAAATTAAATATTATATTAAATTGAATATTATATAAAATTAAAAGAATATTATAGAATTATTATAGAATAAAATTATTATAGAGAAAATTATAAGTAAATAAATGGGAAAAAATTTATCACAAGAAACCCCCCCTCGGATGACTCGAAACAAACAGAGAAACATCCTTAACAAAAAAAAAATGGATATAAGAAGAAACTTTGCCGAATAAGAAAAAAAAAAAAAAATAAAATAAATGGGAAAAAATGTATTCTTGCCTTGTCATCGATATCCTCCTTTCCCGGACTCAGACCCGAAGCGAGCATGTACGTGCTGCCGATGGTCTTGATCTTCTCGATCCCCGAGAACTTTGGCTTCAGGAGTAATTTGTCAAAATCGCAGATTATCTCGTTCAACAATCTCAGACACTCGAGGCCCTGTTTGTTGATGTCCGTCTCGTCGTAAAATTCCTTGTAATTCGGTATCGAGGCGAACATCACCGCTATGCTGTTGTATCTCTCGTGATACAGATCCTTGATAAGAAAAAAAAAAAAATTATGAAATGGAGTAAATTTTTTTAAATGAATATTAATTTTTTTAAATTAATATTAATTTTTTTTTTTACTAGCTCAAGAGCAAACGAAAATATCGTAAAGATTTTTTTTATCATCAAAAGGACTAAATTAATTTAAAAAAAAATTAACGTGCTCCAATATTTTTTTTTCCTCATAATTTTATTTTTTTTTTCACCTTTCTTTTTTCGTTATAAAAAAAAATCGATTCAACTTGCCTGATTGGCTCTCGTGGCGAGAAAATGATCGGCCACGTGAGCCGGAAGTATGTTCTCCAGTAAAATTTTATTTATCCCCCTCATGGTCTCGACCTCGTCCTGCTCGAACTTTAGCTTGTTTTTCCACATAAAATCGGTTCTCGAGGTGAATTCGACCTGTCGATCGAGGACATGCAGCACCAGGGCAACGAGAAACAGAAGATAACCGATCTGTACGAGATAATGAATTCCGAAAAAGCTGCGGGCAAGAATAAAGGAAAAGTTGAATTAAAGGAAAAAAAAACTTATCAAAATGAGAGATAAGAAAAAAAAAAAAAAAACGAAGAAAGAAACATAACAAAAATAATGACGAATAAAATGTTTTTTAAATCGAATTATACTTACTCGTTGCTGTAGCCGGAGTAGTAAAAGGCGACCGAGGGTGCTTGCGAGAGTACAACGAGAATCGTGACGATCGACATTATCATAACACCGAGTTTAACGAGAAAACCGATTCTCAGATGAGTCCAACCGACCACCAGAGCTATAGCTCCTGACTGCAGATAGGCCTGAGAGAAAAAAAAATATTTCATCGATCTACATTGCAATAATTTACTTGACGATTTTTCAGATATAATTCGAAAATTTTCTACGAAAATGAAAATGTATTGATTGAAGGAACATTTTTGTTATCGAATTTAGCCGAGAATCGATGAAGAGGCTTCAAGATTCGATGGAATTTTGAATCAAAGAAAAAATATATATATATTTGTCATTGTCATCGAGATATTAAATTGAATTTTTTTTTTACGTAAATAGAGAAGAAGGGCTTTGGATTTTATGAAATTTTTTCCAAAAAATGATTAGATTTGATAATTAAAACTCGACACGCTGAAACTGAAAGGCCAGAGAGATGCAACGTGAAAAATGGTCATTGCTTTTTCGCAATTTAAAAAAAAAAAAAAGTTGTAATAATAAGGTAAAAAATTGTTTTACCGGTACGATAGATCGTTTGGACTCGTCGACGTCGATGAGACTCATGAGGGCCGATGAAACGGCCAATATAGCTGTGATGAGATAAACGGCGAATCTTATTCCACGTGTGAGAACATTTTTGCTCGTTTCATCGCTGGTATTTCCAGTTTTTTCGGCGTACCAAGAAATTATGGCGATTATAGCGAGTGATGCGAGACCAGCGGAGAAGCAACCATAAATCGTGATACTCCTGATGACGAATGATAATGAAAAAGACAGAAATATATATATATATACATATATACATTATATATATATACATATTATATATATACATATATACATTATATATATATATCTTATGAAAATTAAAACGAATGAGAGATATCGTTTTAAGGTATCCTATTCACCTGACAAAATTTCTCGATTACCTTGGCAGATAAATGACCTGAATGAGAAACATCGTCGTGTAGAGAATATTCGATGCCAGAACGTACCAGGGATACTGTTCATCCTTTTGTTCTCTGTACTGAGTTTCCTGATTTTCATCATTGAACCAATATGTTATCGGTGACATACCCTCGTTTCCGGAAAGCCAGTGCCTGATAAAAATTATTACATACTTTTTTTTTTACTCCAATAATAATAATAATAATAATAATACGAATGAATAAGCTTTGTTTTCGTGAAAAAAAAATTTCGAGATTTTCCACAAATAGTCTAGCGGACATCGGTTATTGGTATTAAATTTGGCAAGAATTAATTACGAAAATTTTCAAAAATTAAGGTAATTGCTCGAAATTTTGAAAATTTGAAGCTATCGAGCCGAAATTTTTTACTTAAATAGTCTAGGGGACATCGATGAATGGTATTAAATTTGGCAAGAATTAATTATGGGGTTAAGATTTTGTAATATTTTGAAAATTCTCAAAAATGAAGGTAATCGCTCTGAATTTTGAAAATTCGAAGTTATAGAGTCGAAATTTTTTACACAAATAGTCTAGGGGACATCGATAATAGGTATTTAATTTGGCAAGAATTACTTGAGGAGTTAAAATTTTGTAATATTTTGAAAATTCTCAAAAATTGAGGTAATCGCTCTAAATTTTGAAAATTCGAAGTTATAGAGCCAAAATTTTGTACACAAATAGTCTAGGGGACATCGATGATTCGTATTAAATTTGGCAAGAATTAATTACGGGGTTAAGATTTTATAATATTTTGAAAATTTCAAAAAATGAAGTTAATCACTCTAACTTTCGAAAATTTGAAGCTATCGAGTCGAAAGTTTTTACGCAAATAGTCCAGAGGACATCGACGATTGGTATTTAATTTGGCAAGAATTAATTACGGGGTTAAGATTTTATAATATTTTGAAAATTTCAAAAAATGAAGTTAATCACTCTAACTTTCGAAAATTTGAAGCTATCGAGTCGAAAGTTTTTACGCAAATAGTCCAGAGGACATCGACGATTGGTATTTAATTTGGCAAGAATTACTTAAGGAGTTAAGGTTTTGAAAATTTTCAAAAATGATTATTTTGAAAAACAGTCCAGGGGACATCGATGATTGGTATTGAATTTTGCAAGAAACCCTTGAGAGGTTAAGATTTTATAAAATTTTGAAAATTTCCAAAAATGGAAGTAATTGCTCAACTTTTGGAAGTTTAACTAATTATTTTCCAAAATTACAAAATCCACTTGGCCATAGAGGGAGTTTTCTCAGCGAGATAAAATAATGAGGAAGCAATGAGCAAGTTTCTAATTTTCAGGCTTTTTTACTCCAATAATAATAATAATAATATCAATTATTACATTTTTTTGTACTTCAACAATCGTTCGTTTGAATATTTTTTTTTTCTCTTAATAACTCACTTTACGTCGAAACAATTGGTGTTGTTCGGCAATAAATTTGACTCGATCATGGCGATGCTCTGAAAAAAAAAAACAAATTTCAGTCAAATTAGTTGGGAATTTTTTTTCCGACGCAAACAAGAATTTTCATACACAAGATTCTATCGAAAATAATTTTTTTATTTTCTTTCTCCCAAACAAGTTAGAAAAAAAAAAATCTGCCCTTGACTCACCGTCAATCCGATATTTTTGGCGAGCGTTGATTCTGTGATATTGGCAAATGGCTTGTCAGCACCCCAGCACTCGACGTACTTTGTCATTTTGCTGCTTGGCCTGGATCTTCATTAATGCAAATTATTCACGAACATATTTAATTGTTTTTATTTAAAACGATGCAAAAATTGATTATTCGAAGGAAAAAAAAGAATAAGCACATGATAAATGTAAAATTAAAAAAAAAAAAATTTGTACATACCTCGAGGGAATTGGTCCAGGTCCTTGAGTTTTTCCGTTCTCCTGCAATCTCTCGGTCTCTTCCTTCGTTTTCTAGCACGAGAATATATTTGAAAAGAAAAAAAAAAAAAAAAAAAAAAAAAACGAGGCAAACTGTAAAATATGTACGATGCACAATGTTATGGGCTAACATTTTTTTGAAACTCTCTTATAATTGCATTAGGGGTGGAAGGGGGATGGGGGAGAAAAAGTTTAAAATAAATGCACATTTAATATTGGGGATACTCCAGGGAGGACAAAAAGAGTTATATATGAAACGAGCTTAAAGCCCGAATAAAAGTTTACATTACTTTACGTACACGCTTGCCATTAAATTCCAATTTCGAGGGATCGATGACAAGTTTTTTTTTTCAAAATTTGCATTTTTATATTTAAAAAAAAAAAGTTTTGAATCCGGGAAAAGTTTTTTTTGTCGTTTGTAGTACGAATTTGATTTTTTTTTTTTTTCAGAACGAAGGCAAGAAATATGTAAATATATTTTTTTTCATTCGATATTTATATTTAGTAATTTTTTTTTTACCTTTGGTGGTATTATGAGAAAAGTCTCGACATTGTGATCGGCGAGATAAGTTTCTCGAGAGCCACCCTCACCGGGCTCGACCTCGAATCTATCCCCAAGTTGATGAAGAGTCGCTTTGGTCACGTGAACCCTCCTTAAATTAAAAAAATAAAAAATAAAAAAAATAAAAAGCTTCAAGAACCGATCTCTAAAATATTTTCCTCGGAATTTCCCCTTTTTTTTTTAACCACAAGCAAAGAAAATATTTCCTCAGTGTTTATTTTTTTTTGTTTGTACAAAAATAAAGCTGAAATTTCACGAGTACATTGGAGATACAATTTCGAGGATAAACCTCAAGTGGATGTATCAATTTTATCACGTCCGTTTTCATTGATCTCTCGTTTTACTCGACCGAGGAAGGGATTTATAGTTTTAATTACTTTTCGATCGGAGAAATCTTATATTAAATTTTAAATGCATCGAAATTAATTTTTGACAATTTTTTTAATACTTTTTTTTCCCCACAAGTATCAACTTTTTGTTTCAACAAAACAATCATTAAAAAAAGCATTTATTTCATACATAATATTATATAAAATTTGACACATAACATTTATAAATTTTTAAAATGATTTATTTGTAAATATAAATTCTTCGCTAGCTCGAAAAAAAAAAAAAACTAGTTCAATGTGACATTTTGTGTTTTTATTCTGTTTTTTTTTTTTTTTTCTAAATGAAATTAAAGCTTACCCCGGAAGTCCTCCGCTCTCCATGTGATTCGCGAGAGTTACGTCGTCGCTCCATACGTCGAATTGCCACTTTCGTAGTCCCAGAACACCGCACAAAACATTTCCAGTGTGAATTCCAATTCTCATGTCAACATTGAATCCAGTGGCTTCGCGAACGAATCTGTGATATTGAAAAAAAAAATTGCACTCCCTATATATATATTTTTTCGTCATTTTATTTTTCCTCGATAGCCTTTACGTGACTCGATGTTTATTGGCATGTGGATTTTTTTAAAATCGAAGTTGAAGGACTCGAAATGGTCAGGAAAAAAAAAATCGTTCCCAGAATGCAAAAATCATATATTTTTTTTCAATCTAGTTTGGGAAAACTGCAAATACAAATTTCCTGATGAATTGCAATAAAAAATAATAATTAGACTGTAAAATTTTTAATTTACACATATTGACATTTAATTGGATTTGCTTTTGCTTTTTAAAACGAAAGGCATTAAATTGTTTCTCGTGGAGTAAAGGGAAGAATATCCATTTGCCCGGTTTTATAGTTTACCTCGAGGCTTTGGGAGATGAGGCAGTTTTTCCCTCACGGAGAGGGAGAGGGAGCAATTATGATGTACTGTGGAAGACGAAACATGACGGGTATAAGTGGCTCAAGGGGATTCTCCGGTTTAACAATTCAGGAAGAGATTTCTGAAACGTAGCTTATCGGATTTTCACCGAAACATCACCAATGAGACGTTTTAAAAATAAAAACATCCGGATACTCATCAGTTTACTTCACTTATATAATTAGGGTGGTTGTTAATTTTTATACAATTGCCAACCCTGGAATCGATGGATAATAATGAGAAAACAATGCCTAAATTATTTAAGATTTTTAGCTTGATTGGAAAGGGCGCCGAAATTGATTTAAAAGTGAAAAATAAAAGTTGTAATGAGAAAAAAAATTTCTCAACTTTCGAGTAAAAAAAAAAGAAAACTATTCTTATGAATCAATCTGATTTGGTCAGAAAAAGAATAGTTTTTTTTAAACTCGAAAATTGAATTAATTTCGAATTAATTTGATTCGGTCATAAAAAAATAGTTTTCATTTTTTTCGCTCGAAAATTTAGAAAATTTCTTTCCAGAAAAAGTTTTATAGATTTTTCGGAAGAGAAAAATAAAAGAGAAGGTAAGACTTTTTTCTTACCTGACCAAATTGTTTCAAAAGTAGTTCTTTTTTTTTTTAATCGAAAAATGACAGATTTATTTTTTCAGTAAAAACCTTTTTTTCCAATTTTAAATCGATTTCGGCACCCTTTCCAATCAAACTAAAAATCTGAAATAATTTACACACTGTTCTCTCATCATTATCTATCGATTCAAGGGGTGGCAAGTACATGTTAAAAATTAACGACCGCCCTAATTTATCCACAGACATTTGTAAAATTTTTAAATTCAAATTATTATTTTCTTAATAATTTATTTAAAAATGGAAGAAAAAATCTGTAAAATTGAAGCTACTCGTCGTAAGATTCAAAATGAAATTTTCAGAGAGCTAATCAATTGAAAAATTAATTGATAAAATTGATTACAGAAAATTAAATAAATGATAAAGTTACGTGAATATTAGAATTTATTTGAGGTGCCCGAGCTTAGAAAAAAAAAAATTGTCACCATACTCGATTAAAACTTTTTGGGAGGTTTCTCAGCAATACGTCGTGAAAGGATTTCGTTTGGATTTTGCCAAGGCTCAGGATAAAATTCTTGCGGAGACGTTCGTGCCCATAGTGAGAATGAAAGGGTGCGATGGTAATCGAGTCGTGAACTTCCCTTTCGTCTCTTTCACGATTAAGTGGGTCACGTGAATCCGAGGCTTTGATTATGTACGTGACTGGCGAAATTCGGAGCAAAAAAAAAAAATCGTATGTCCTTTCGATCTGCCCAAGAGGATTGCGAAATATTTGAAATTTTTTTTTTTTCGATACACTCGATCTTCGTAGAATTTTTTTATACGATTTTTATTATTTTCGGTTTCTCATACAGGAAAAACTTTGTTTCAATGAAAAAATAAGAGAAAAAAACTTGAGATTCTCATGTTCAAAATGTCCCAAAACGAGAAATGAAGAAAAAAAATTTCAAAAAATTCAAATCCGTCTATCTGGAAAAGTACATGAGCAATCGAGCTGAAATTTGGTACAAAGGTAGAACATTTGTCTACCTTTGCTTACTGAAATTTTTGTTCGAATAGTTTCGGAAATTTTGATTTTTAATTTTTCGAAAAATGTCCGTTGCAACTATAGAGCTAATTTTTTTTTTACACAAATAAGCTTAGTAGGCATGGTTGGTGTTGAATTTGGCAAGAATCGCTTGATGGGTTTAAATTTCGAAAAATGTTGAATTTTTCAAAATCATCTCCTATGGCTCTAACTTTCGCAAATTTTTGGCTATCGAGCCAAAAGTTTGTGCATGGAAAGATCATGGGACAAGGATGCCTGACACTGAGATTGATAAAAAGAGCTGAAGGGTTTCAAATTTTTGAGAATTTTGGGCTTTTTTTTTAATTCCCCAAATTTTTGGCTAATGAGTCAACAGTTTTTTTTTTAATTTCCTTTTTAACACAAATAGACTTTTAGTCACAATCACGGTTGGAATTTGCCGAGAATCGATTGAGGAATTCGGATTGCATAAAATGTTGAAATTTTCAAAAAAAATTATCGTTATCAAATTTAGAAAATAAAAAGCGTGTAAATTAGAAAATTTGCACACGAATAACCCAAATTTGGAAAATCCACTCGCTCAATAGAGTGACATTTTTATGAGTGAGATAAAAACAATGAGGAAGCAATTTACAAATTTGTAATTTGCACGTTTTCTTTGTTGTTTTAATTTTTCACTATCGTTACGTAAATGCTGCCAAAAATACCTTATGGCCTCGATCATTTCGAGGCCCATGTTGACACAGTTGTATGCGTGATTCGGTCGTGAAACGGGCAAACCGGAAACGCAGTAGTAACAATCACCGAGAATCTTGATCCTCATGCACTGATTATCCTAAGAGAGAGAGAGAGAAAAAAAAAATTAATAACAATCAAATTTTCATTGAAAGATTAATTTTTTTTTCTATTACGACAAATCAACGGGATTTCTCGAATTCGTAAACTTTTCAAATATAAAAAAATGTCATCAGATCGTTCTCGAGTAATGTCAAACGATCCCAAAGTCAAATTTTCATTTCTCCCGAAGAAAAACGACGATAAAACTTGAAAAAAAAAATACCTCGCGACTTCAATGAAATGATAATTAGCGTTCCGTTAATTTGTGAAAGTAAAAAAAAAAATTTCACCCTCCGGGGAATCAACGAGGGTTGATCCACTTCCGGTATTCTGGTCTGGGTTTTGAATTTCTCCCGTGTCCGCGAAAGCTAACGAAGTTTCGTTACACGCGGAGCTTATATCCCATGGGAAATTTTACCCTTATCATAATTCCAGGGTTCATTTGATCGATATAACGCGAAATAGTAACAGAAAAAAAAAAATGCTTGAAGTTCTCAATAATTATATGAAAAAAAAAAAATCTTTGGAGAACCAGCAAAAAGGTTTATGTATTTTTGAAAAAAAAAAACTATATAAATATAGGGGCAGAGGACGTGAATACGAGAGACAAGATGAATTGACAATCGATACAAGACGACAGCTTATATATATATATATACTTCGCTAGGAACGATTTTGCTGGCTCCCCATGACGATAAATCATCGATTCACATTCCACGATGAATACGTGTGTGACCTTTTTTTTTTTTTTTTCTTTCTTTCTGGAAAATGGTTTGGCTTATAACGCTGGATATATCACAGCGTATGTGTATGTATACACAAATGGATTTTCGGCACTATCGATAAATCGAGATCCGTGAAAAATTCTATAGCCTCGAATCGAAAGGGTTGTTCAAATTTCACGGGCTCTCGAGGGGTGTCACGAAAACGAATTGCAATGAAATTCCTGGGGGCTCGAAGTTCTCGCGACGAAAATACCAGGCAAGAATGAAGGATTGCCTCGTTTTTTCATTTTTTAAATAAGAAGGAAGTTTGGATAACTCGTTTTTTTCCCTACGAATGATTTTAGGCAAAGCTGGCTCTAATTAGAAAAAAAAAAAATGGATGACTTCGTGAACGTTGATAGAGCAGGTTGGGTTTATGACTTTATTGGGACATCGATACATGTCCATAAATGATTTGAGGGACGGTGGAAAGAATATCCGAGGTCTGGTTGATAGTTTTAGGCATCACTACTGGGTCTGCGACGTCATGGACGCGTCTTATGATCAGGAACGGAAAAAAAAATCATCCCCTATGGATAATGTCGATTCTCGACTCGAATGGGGGCATATCTGATCTTCGATATCGAATTAATTATAAGCCTGTGGATTCCTAGATGCATCTGGTGCATATGATGAGATGCGCATATGATTTCTCAGATCTTTGCAAGAGCCCTGAATTTCCCACCTGAATCAGCTATGACCCTCCTGGGGAACGAGGGGAGGGGGCTTTTATCATCGTGCTACACGTTACAGACAGGAAATTGACGACGAAACTCTCTCGCCCCTTTCCACGAGATGATGCTCTCTGTCCATAACGCGTTGGTTAATTAATTTTCCAAAGCGCATGTGTGCATCATATGGATGCTGCGTTTAATTTGCAAAGACGCGAGATAGACGACCTGTATAGCAGCGAATATATCGAACGCATCGATTATTATTCGGGGCTGCTCAGAAATTTTGATATGCAAATTTTCTGAGACTTGACGGAGAAATGAGAGTCCATTTTTTTGGATAAGCGCGATTTGGAAAAGTGAAAAGTCAAATTTCTTGAATATATATTCCGTTGATTTCCGGCCAAAAAAATGAAATAGTTTGGATCTGCGTTGATCAAATTTTGATCTACGCGGATTTCGGAAAATCAAAAGATTCATCTATAGATCTTTGTATATGATGGTAGATTTACGCAAACTCGAGTCGAGCTTGTGTTATGTTGGAAAACTTTTGGTTATCAGATCTACGTTTTGTCTATACTTGAATCTCAATAGATTTAACCCTTTAAGGTAGTAGTCTGGTAACTTAAGCCGATTTTCGTGTCTTTTTTGGAGGGCGCTTTTTTGTAGGAAAATAAAAATGAATCGTTTTGGATATTTAGGATGTTTTTATTTACATATTAAAGATACAAAAAATTTTTTAATAGTTTATTATTATTATTATTATTATTATTGATCGAAGTTGGCACCTCGAAAAAAAAAACGCGTGGTTGGCCCCGGTGATTTTGGCTCGTGATGTTATCTGAAATAAAAAATTCTTGATAATTCTTAATCTATAGACATGTCATTCTGGTCAGAACTACTGAAGTTAAATTTCATGGATAAATAACAAAATGGCGGACTCTGAAAAAAAAAACGTCCTTTTATTTTAGCAAAGAAGAGGTTGTAAAATAAATAGTTAGGGGTGAAAAAATTTCTCAGTAGTTCCGACGAGAATTACATGCCTATAGATTAAGAATTATCAAGAATTTTTGATTTCAGATAACATCAAGAGCCAAAATCACCGGGGCCACCCACGTGCTTTTTTTTTCGAGGTGCCAATTTCGATCAATAATAATAATAATAATAATAATAATAATAATAATAATAATAATAATAATAATAATAATAATAAACTATTAAATTTTTTCAACAAATTTTTTTTTGTATCTTTAATATGTAAATAAAAACATCCTAAATATTCAAAACGATTCATTTTTATTTTCCTACAAAAAAACGCCCTCCAAAAAAAACATGAAAATCGGCTTAATAAATAACCAGACTACTAACTTAACAGGTGAGTTTTTTTTGGAGCATTTGGCAAAGTTGGTAAATGGTGAATCTCTCTCTCTCTCTCTCTCTCTTTTTTTCTCTTTCTCTCTCCCTCTCTCTCTCTCTCTCTACCCGGTTTACCGGAAGTGGCTGTCCACTCTCGAGAGAATTTTGCAAAGTTGAAGAGATTGCAAGCTCGTGATGTTCACGAGTTTCCTCGCTACACTATACAGACGTCAGTTTGTCAAGTTCATGTTTAATTGAAGAAAATCGTTTTGTTTTTATCATTAAAAAAATCGAATAAATGATAAAATCATTTTTTCATCGATTGAATTTTTTTTTTTTCGGAATATTGGCATCAATTATAGGAGGGAGACGGATGATATGATGTTGCACGAAAGCCCGAAGGGACAAACAGAGCGTTGGATAAATGCAAATAATTATATACTCTCTCTCGTCGTGGAATTTTCAACGGGGAGAGAACGAAGAATGAGAGATATAGAGGTCTCTATGCATGGTATTTGCCACTGGTATTTATTCGTTCGACTTCGTGACTCTCCAATGTACAAGCAGCTTGGTGGCAAATTTATCCGAATTCTCCAGAATGGAAAAGACGAATATTGGTATGACGGAGAGACGATTCGATGAAAGATTTTTTAAATTTAAATCATCATCCCCAGGTGAATTGTTTCTCGTTAGTCGTCGATTGACTGAGAGATTAAAAATAAAAAAAAAAAGGAAACGATGTCGAATTTTCGATCAGCCGAAGCGATTGATTTTCCGAGGACTATTTGCCAGTGAGAGGGAGACCGTGTGGCTTTTCCACTCGTTGATTTTTTTTGCCCTGTATACATTTCCTGACGACCCAAGAATCAATATGGGTCGAGGTTTATTGTTCCTTTGATATTCCCCCGAACTCGGGAGACTCTTCGAATTGATTCGATTGTTCCAATAAATTTTCGCATCCCACGGGGGATGTCATTGACTTTGGGAATTTTTTTAAAAAAGATTTTACGGTCGTCGGTTTAAAAAAAACAATGAAAGGGATCGTAACTTTTTTATATTTTTCAGTCAAGAGACTCCTTTTTTATTTTAAGGAGTTGTGAAGAAAGTCAACTAATGGCGATGACTAATTAATTAACAAACAAAAAAAAATGATTTATTAAAAATATTTGGAGATTTGATTCATGAAGCAGCAAATTTGGTTTTTTATTTTTATTCGAGGGCTATAATGGATTTATTCGATTAAAATTTTTTTTTTTTATTTTTAAAATTTTAAATAAATAATTTTATTTATTTATTTATTGTAAGAAAATAAATAATTATTTATTTATTTTATGTGAAAAATATCGACTGCAAGAAAATGAAAATGCACAGCTCACGAGATACGACACGTAAATATGCACGTGGATTACAAAACCTTTTGTTTTCTAAAAGTCGATATGCAATCGCAGCTATGCGTTGCGCGCTGCATACGAATACCCTGCATAATCCTACGAAACTGAGGATTATTGCTCGAAGCCTCTCTCACTCATCTTTTAGTTTTATCGAAAAAAAAAAAAAATCTTTGCCGATCTTCCGGGAAAAAAAAATGCAAAAAACAATAACAACGAGCACAAAATCGGGAAGAGATTAATTTTTTTTTTGCAAAAAAAAAACATTTCAAAATGACATGTCGAATGAGATACGATTTTTCATATTATGCAGTCATTCCACACATATATACTTGGGGGTAGTCTCACATCTCAATATCTTTTTTTAATAATTTTTTTCTCATAGAAAAATGCATTAAATAATTTCAAATTTTTTACACATAAAAGAGGAAGTTACAAAGTAGCACAGAAAATTTTTATTATTCGTTTTTTATGGTAAATCTCGCTGGTATAGCCACCTGAAGTTACCCCTATTTAAATCTGGCTAACACGATATCTCAACTTTAAAGCATCTAAAAAAAAAAAAAAAACAAAGAGATTATTAAAAAGTACACTTGTCGCTATCTTTTGAAACAGAATTATGCAAATTCTATTTTAAAAAAACAAAATGGCGGACAATTTAAGTTGAAAAAGAGGTAAAAAATTTGAAAAGTCCGACATTTTGTTTTTTTTTTAAATCGAATTTGCACAATTCTGCTTCATGAGATAGCGACAAGTGTACTTTTTAATAATCTCTTTGTTTTTTTTTTCCAGATGCTTTAAAGTTGAGATATCGTGTCAGCCAGATTTAAATAGGGGCAACTTCAGGCGGCCATACCAGCGAGATTTACCATGAAAAACGAACAATAAAAAATTTCTGTACTACTTTATAACTTCCTCTTTTATGTTTAAAAAAATTTGAAATTATTAAATAAATTTTACTATGAAAAAAAAAAATTTATAAAAAAAAAAGACATTGAGATGTGAGACTACCCCTTTATATATACACATATATATATTTATAAATAGGTCAAAGATTTTGCCGACGGATTTCACGCGCGCGTGAAAGTTTGTTTGACTTTGTTTGCTGACAGGGGCTCGCGATTCTTCCTTGCAGCAACTCGAGGTCCAGAAAATTCTCGAGAAAATTGTTTACTCCATGACCATAATTCACCACGTGCATGTATGCCATTGAAAAATATATTTTCACGACTATATTTTTCACGCACGATATAACAAGGATGAAAAAAAAATTCCTCACGTTTCTCTCGTATTTTTTAAGTAAAACAAATTTACATTTTTTCAAGCCCATTACGATAAAAAATCATTTTCATGATTCATTGAGATTTCCTCATAATTTATATTCCGATCAAAAGTGACGATGGCTGAGGGAAAATTGAACGGGAGAATGAAAAAAAAAATTAAGAATTGAGAAAAACCTCGTCCGATTGTTACCCTGCTCCAGCATCATTGATATAAATAATTGTAAATAATACACGTGTCTCTTCGAGTGAATATTTCAGTAGAAAACACCTGTGCTGGTCAGTCGACGATGATAATAAGAATAATAATAATAATTTGCGATCACAGGGGGATGATCGCGCATGAGTGGTTCTTAAGGATATTTTAATTAATTTACAACACACTTTTCGGTCCCTCGTGGGAAAAAAGTCACGTGTGCTTGTCCGGGAAGAACAGAGAGCGACGAAGAGCCCGAAAAACACACATGGCTATAAACTTCTGGAAGGTTTTTCACGATAACGCGTAAAATGAGAAAATATGAGGGTCACCTGAAATTATATGGCGAGGGGGGTTAACGAGGCGCGAAAGGGCTGGGATTCGTTCTATGTAACGCTGAGAGAGTATCCATTACTCACGGGTTATATATTTTAACACCTCATAATATCGTACGAACGACACGATATACAATCGAAATCATCGCCACTGGCGTCAGAGAAACGAAAAATCAATGAGAACGCTATATCGGGAATAACGAATTATAAATGCGAGACCTGGCGGTGGCGTGGGGGAACTACGCGAAATAGAATTTTTTCATTCGCAAAACGTATTTTTAGGTTAGATCGTAATTGGCGAATTTCCCTTCTATCGAATCGCGCAACAAGACTTTCGTAGCTATTTTTCAGATCGTCAATATTGGCCTCAAAATAACATTTTCGGAATTATATTTGCATGAAAAACATGTGCTCGAGTATCGTATGGACTTGACCTCCGAATATCAATTCGTAATACACTCGCGACGACAGCGCTCACACCATCGATAATTCGATTTACCATGATCGCCACAGAGGCACGAAAGAGATATATTCGAGAACGAAATTCGTGGCAAGAAAAATATCCCCGAGTCGTCAAATTTCGCGTTCAAATATTTACGAGCTACGAGTGTGTATGTGTGTGTGTGTGTGTGTATTGACGAGAAAAAAAAATATATGTAGTATGTACGTTGGACTTTGAGGGAAGGAGAAAGAAAAATCTCAGCGAGACTTATATCTCGCTGAGAGATTCTCTGACTCTTGGATGAGTCGCGACATCTTTTGGACCCTTCACTCCTTATCGATGTAGCGATCAAAAGGGATTGAAAAAAAAACCACGAGATGGCACTACGATGTTAAATTTGCTCACGCAATTTAAAAATACGTATAATCGTTTTGATTTTTGGAAAAAACAAATCCCACTGAAAAAGAGGCGGAAAGTAAAAAAAGCATTGTTGGATAAAAATTGTCATTGTCATTTTCATCAGCTGACGAGAAAACTTGAAATTGAAAAAAAAAAAAAAATTGAAATGAGGAGATAACGCGGTGTTGGGTGTGAGGAAAAAAAAGGGACACAAACGTCGATGGAAAATCGATGTGTGCGAGAGGAAATTGGATACTCGATTTTCCACTGTAGACAGGTATAGTGCGCTCACCGTGTGTCACGTGTACCATTAGAGACACTAATGTACCTTCGAGATTCTCATGGAAGGAAAAAGACAACCTCAAGGCCTTCGAAGACATGTCTTCATGCTTCCATAATAAATTATACATATATATACTATATATATGAGGTATTCCGCGTAAAGTGGACCACCACCAGACCTCATCACCTCCAATTTCGTTTTCTTCTTTTACGATTTTGTTATCCCATATAAAAGTATCTTCACTGATTTATTTCAAATCAATTGACTACCATGATTATATTTTTACGATGTTCCAATCGCGAGATATCATCGGTACGAAATTCGCGGATTTCAAAAATCACAAAATTTCAAAAATTCAAAACTCCGGAACGAAGAGTCGAAAAAATTTGAAATAAATCAGTGAAGATACTTTCATGTGGGATAACAAAATCCTAAAAGAAGAACGAAATCGCGAAGATGATGAGGTCTCGAGGTGGTTCACTTTACGTGGAATAACTCATATATGTACTCTCATAACTGTGCGTACGTAGAAAAATATGACAAGTACCGTTTTATATTAAATTCTCGTTTCGTAGATTATTAAATTTTAATAAATTCAATAATAAAAAATAAATTTCAATAATAACTTCAATAATTTAAAAAAAAACCTAGGATCGGAGTACTTTTTTTTCTACAAAAAAAAATTATACCAGCTCTTTCCAGGTCAAAAAAAAATTCCTCGACCAAAAAAAAGACCTATTTTGATATTTTTCGTACAAATTCAAAATAGCAAAAAAAAAAAGATTTTCATGAATTTATATTTCGCCAAATAAATGTATTATTAATCAAGAAATTGATCAATCAATTTCTTCATTAAATTGCACGTATTCGACGAAATTTTTTTTCCATTTTGATAAAATCAAAAGGATCGCCAGGCATATAATTAATTCAGAAAGTATGGTAGAAAAAAATAAATGAGTAAAGATTAAAATTAATTGCTCGTCTTACCTGTGCGATCTGATCGAATCTGCCGAAGAGTTCGTTGAGTGTCTTGACGAGATCTGAGGCCGAGAGTTGCTCGGAAAGCGGTGTAAAATTTACGATATCCGCGTACAGTATACTGCGAGCAGGAAAAATAATGGAAAATCGTAAAAAAAAAAAAAAAAAGAAAGGAAGAAGAAAAACCTCGCGAGGGAGGAATTCTTGGAGAATGAGAAATGTCGAACGAAGAGGGTTAAGGGTTACGAAAATCTTTCTTCATCCAACGGATTTGGATTATTGGAAATCGAAGCAATTTTCATTTTTCAAAAATAAATCCTCGAAAAAAAAAACGGAAAATTTTTTACTAAAAAAAAAAAAAAAAATAAATAACAACACTGATGTAAAATTTTACCTCACGTTGTTGTGACGCTGCACGTACATCTCGTGAAATCTCGTTTGTTTGTGCTTGCTAGCTTCCTGACAAGCGTCTGCCATTTTAAGCATAATGCTTCGTTTTACCTTTAATCAGACGAATCGAGGGAATACGTAAATTGTACTTTATTCGTTTCCATTGCGACAGTACTTTGCCGTGGATCAAGGGCAAAAGCTTAATGGATTAATGTCGTGGATGGTGCGGCGACTTTATTGCCTCGTAAGAAGAATTTATTTATTTTTTGTATTCTTTTTTTTTTTTTTTTTTTTTTCATTCTACCGCGATGTCATTGAATCGTAAAAAAGAAGTCGTAAAACCGAGGGAGCAATTTGTTCATCAATTTTCGATCGTTTTGGCTCGTTTAATTATAATTAATCAACGAATCAATCGATCGAATTTATCATCGCGCGATAAATAAATAAATCCTCAGTTAAGAAATTAATTAATTAATTTTTTAAATTCATTGAAAAATAAAGTAAATCTTCAATTCGTCATATCATTATTCCCGGAAAATTTATTTCGTTAATTAAAATTTAAGATTAATTGAGCCATCGATCGTTCAATTTTTCATTTTTTTTTTTTTTTTTTCATCGCGTCAGAGTTTCGCGTGTCTCGGGCAGTGGGGAAAAAAAAAGTTATGACTGAAGCTCATCCAGCCCCTGGCAACGTGATATTCTACCCTTATTTAGTTTCATCGTGTACGATCAGAATGGACGGTTTTCCGGGGGAGTATGGTTTCACGTAACAGCGTGAATACACGACTTTCGTCATTCATCCCGGTCGTTCGAGGGAACTATAAAGTGGTCCCCGACGATCATCTTACAACGGATATTATGCAATGTCATGTCTCTGCTGAGAATTTTTTTTTTTTTTCCCCAAGAGGTCCATCAATCAGAGCGTTTGTCGTATGTTCAATAATTCTCATTGTCTCGAATTATTTTTATCGTCAGTGTTTTTTTTTTTTTTTTTCATTCGTCTATCAATTAATTCATTATTTCAACGTTGGGTTCATTGGGAAATACGTAATTAAAAAATTACTTTGAAATAATCATAATGATTATTATTTTCATTATAATGATTATCAATTATAATATTAATATTGATAATATTATTATTAATTGTAATATTGAGTCGAAATGCAAAATTCATAATTATTCAATCTACTTGTAGCAATGAAGTACAAAATGTGATATCTAGTATGGAGTATAAGTCAGGAAATGTAGACAATCTAAATGTTAAAATTTTAAAATTCTTATTTAGATGTACAAGTGTAATCTCTTGAGGATTACATTCAACGGTTGCATCTGACAATCAAAATGGCCTGATGCATTAAAAAAAAAAACCATCATTGCTCCAATATTTAAAGCTGGCTCTCCTCATGAAACGACAAATTATAGGCCAATATCCTTCGCATCCAACTTGGCAAAAGTATTTGAAAAAATTATATATACTTGGGCGGCTAAACTTCTTAAATCAGTATAATTTCTGCGAGTAAATTTGGCTTCAGAAAAAAAAAAAACATTGGAACTAACGATGCGATAGCCCAACTATTAGACAAAATTCGTAAGAGCATAAGTGATTAAAAACCCACAATCGCTGGATTTAGCAAAAGCTTTCGAAACTTTTAATCGTGAGAACAAAGCTAACCTTGAAAAATGGAATTATATGGGATGAGAGGAAATGCTCAAAAATTTATTCACAGTTATAAAACTAATGGTGAACAAATCGTCAGGGTAAATGATGCACTCAGTGATTTTATAGCATACTGACTACCGGTGTTCCTCAAGGAACAATACTTGGTCCATTATTGTTCATTAGTTACATAAATATGATATGCTCCAAGCAGAGCTGGGCAAAGTATCGGAATTTATTCCAATTACAAAGTACTGTAAGTACTTGAAGTACTCGTGTATTTCAAGTACCAAGTACCACAAATACATGAAGTACCGAGTACTTCAGGTACTAAATATTTTAAGTACTTGAGGTATCAAGTACTTGAAATACGTCAAGTATCAAGTATCAAATATTTTTCAAGTTTTCAGGTATAAATCTCGTAAGTTCTAGTACTCATATTTGATTGCATACTCTTTAAGCTCATTTGATTTTGATTCGAGTACTTTTTGCGCCAAAAAATATTTTCACATAGTGCAATTCACTCAGGTTAAGCAGATTGAAACAGAAATATTTAAACGAAGAATTAGAAATAATTTCAAAAAATAGGATTGACGATTGTAATTAAGATTTGTTTAGCTTAAAGTTTGAAAAATCAAAAAATAAAGAATATAATACACGGATTGTTAAAAACGGAGCCATGCATTGACAATGACACCGTAACTAGCGTAGCTTGAGCCTTTGAACTGTCAATCCTTGCAATTGTAACCAAAAGATCGCGCAGAAAGTTTCTCAATTATATATTCAAAAGTGTTATAGATGCAACCATTAGCAAAAACGTATTCAAAAGTACTTCATACTTTTGGTACTTGGAAAAGTACTTGAAGTACAGGCGAGTACATGAAAAATTAAGTACAAATACTCAAAGTGCAGGTTGAGTACTTGGAAATTAAAATATTTTAAATTACTTTGTAAAATAATTTTTTTAAGTACTTTGTACTTCAAGTATTGTACTTCCAGTACGTCGCAAGTACCGGGTACTCGAAGCTACTTGCCCAGCTCACCTATTTTTATTATTTTTATCGTCATTATTGTTATTGTTTTGCTTATTAAATTTATCGATTAAAAATTTTGTGGTATCTTCAATGATTTTCCGTATCATATCGTCTGTAATTTATTTTTATCTCACGATGACTCAGGGGATAACATTTAATGGGGAAAATATGTCAAAAATTATGTCCACGATTATCACGAGCGTTACTGATATTTTTTGAGGCAAAATTTACCGGAAGTATTGTGACACTGAAATTTTTTAATTTTTTCGAAGCACAAAAAAAAATGAATGAATCATTCTTGAGAGACAAGCGCGTGTACAAGGGAAAACGAAAACCTGTCAAATTAAAAAAAAACGAAAATATGATTCAGAGACGAACGAATAAAATTTCCATATCGACACAGGGGAGAAAAATATATAGAGGGAACCTCCTGATATCTGGAAATTGCTCAAATCCCGAGAGTCACATTTCCCATCGAGAAAGAAAGGAAAAAAAAAAAAAACAATCTCTTGGACGATTTTTTTTTCTACCCTTCGCGATCGAGTCGATAAAATTCATTCGTAATGGCAATTTGCCCTTTTCCTCGTTGTTTTTTTTTTTTTTTTTTTTTTTTTTCCTTTCCTCCAAATCTTCGATATTTCCGATAAATATTTATCGGGTGAAAAAGTTCGATGAGTCGAGAAGAAAAAAAAAAAAAAGTGAACGGGGACTCACCTCCGCTGCGATGTAAGCTGGAATAACGCTGAGCAACAATTGTTCCTGCTGTTCTCTCTCGCATTCGAGCTTTATCCTCGACTCAATGACGATCTTCGTGCCCAGGAAGGTTTTACGATGAGCGCGAGCGGTTAAATTACGATAATACATACCGGCGAGAATGGCAGCGGTGAGGAAAACACCATCGCCGACGACCTAAAGTTTCACAATAATATCGCGACGAAAGTTTCATATTTGTTCATCTATTTTTCGCAACGAAAGGCTTTTTTTTTTTTAAATTAATTTTCCAAAAAATAGGACCCCGCGGGATTAATTTTTTTTTTCTTCCATGCTTTATTCGAATATTTATTAAAATATTTAAACAAAGAAAGGAATTAATCGTTGGAGCATCGCTCGATAAACGAGTAAATTTTTTTTTTCTGCAAAAAATCGACCGTAATCGATCGATCTTTGTTTGTTTTTTTTTTTGTTTACGAATTAATCGACAAGTTCACGTTAATTATTTTAAAAATTAACGATTTTCAAGCTCCAGGGTGATCCGAGATAATCAATCATCAATTGGAATCAGTGAAAATAATAATATACAATGAAACTATAAATGATGTATAACGTTTTGTTTGTTTGTTAATAACAATATTAACGATGAAAATTATTATCCTGCGAGGTTTGTTCCGGGTTTGTTCCAATATGTTTCTCTTACCCGATAATAAATCGCATAATCCTCGTCGTGATGCATCACGAGGCTTCTGCCGAGATACAGGATAACGAGGAGAAGGGCGATAATCATCGTTTGTTGCTCTCGTATTCTCGGCATTGCCGCGATAATGGCAATTACACAAGCGAAAAGTGGCATTGAACCATCGAGAATGAGAATAGTTGCGCCGAGAATTATCGACGAGACTGTACCAACCGCGAATCTTGCCCGTCTCGATGTCACGGTCGATGGTAATTGCGTAACGACGAGAAGGCTCAAAGACGAGACGAGCATCAGCGCGAGGCTCGAAACCGGTAACAGGACATGCGTCAAATCCTAACGTAAAGTGGCAGGACGAATGAACAAAAAAAAAAAAAAAAAAAAACGACCAATCAAAATCTTTCATTGTCGTGTCTATATGAAGCTGCGGGAGTGAATTAAAAAATTTTTTCTCTATGAACGAGCGATATTTTTCTCGAGATTAAAAAAAAAAAAAATAATAAACAAACTTGAAGGTTAGGAGTGTTGAGGATTTTTTAAAAACGCTACAGAGAGACTTTTGTCATTGTTAGATCGCGCTCGGGGATTATGGAATTAATGAATGTCGAATATTTTTTAACGAGTGTCCTTTTGTCAAAAAGACAATTTTATTAAATTGGAATGCAGTATTTTGTTTTTTTTTTTTTGTCATTTAAAATTGAATTTTTTGTGCACGTTCTACGAGAGAATCGAGTTTGTTTAATCATGAATTTTTAGCGATAAAAAAATATTCCTCTTTTGTTGAATTTTTTTTTTTTTTCGAAATTCAAGGCAGACGTAAATCCCACAATATATATACGATATGGGGAGGGTGGAATTCGTGATATGCTGTGGAGGATTGAATAGAAATTTAATTGATACGAGCTGAAGAATATATATATGTATATATATGTATATATACCAGGGAGAGAAAGAGAGCGATTGAAAGGGGAAGAGTTTGTCGTGAGCAAGAGCTATATCAAGTAGAAAAATTGAGATTCGGTCAGACCCTCTTTGTCGCTTTATCCACGAGTGTTCTTTGCTATCTCGTATACCTTTATTCCCTAATTTATTCATTATTTTTCATAAATTCTCGTTGTATTATATATGTATTTAAAATTCTTCGACATTATTTGCTCGATAATTGAATTTTTTCTCAGCTCCTCAACGAAGCAAAAAATAAACGTGAAATTCTTTCATTTCAAAGTATCGTGAAATCGTCAAACTCACGACATATTTTTTATTTTTTTTAAAAATCAATTCACAAAGAAAATTAATTAGAAGTTTTTCCATCTGTCGAATCATATGATACACTTCGTCATTGCGATATTCTTTTTGTTCTACACACCACTCATCGTATAGACTGGATAATGAACCGCGAAATTGAAAAATTAGTTCGCGTCCGAGAGAGCGTGTACAGGGAGAAGAGAATTAGAAGAAAAGGAAAAGAAGAGCTTCGATCTGGATAAAGTACTCGAGGGTGATTCACGAAAAGTTATTATTGAATAAATATTAAGCTGATAAATGTTCGAAAAAAATGACATTAATGTCATTTGGGACTGGTATACAGCGCGATGTATAATAAACGACCATGGACCAAATCCCAGAAAGCGAGGATCAAACACGTAAGGTAAATAATGTACCAGTGGCCGCAAACGTTCCAGTCATCGCGCACACCACCACAAAAATTACATTTATTAATCATTTCATGATTAATATTGAAATTCTAATGATTGCAAGGTGATCGACAAAATACTTCACTAACGTATGAGAAAAAAAAATCGACTAGCATCTTACGCGGAATATAAATTATTTTCAGCTGTTTATTCCGACCCGCGTGTTATGGAGGCCGTATCAACGGATTTCTAATCGAATATATGCTAAGGAATAATGAAAGATTCTTAAGGAGGTTCTTAACCCAGAGAAAAACGGTAAGAAGGATTCTAAAATTTGAGGGAAAGTTTGTGCTGGTACTAGGAATACTTTGTAATTATTTCAGATTTTTTGACCGCGTAGTTGAGGAGAAAAAAAAAACTCTAAATATGCCACTGATGCGTGGGCTCTTATGGGAGAAGTATTCGAAGCTATGATTGGCGTATATTTTAAGAGTGAAAAAATGGTAACATTTCTCCGAAGAACCGCCAGATTAAGACCTTCATAGATATAATTTGCCCGTAAAGTTTTTCACCGTGCCGATTGTGAAATAAGTATACTTACTTGTAAACAGAATTGAGCGTGAGTAATGGCAAATTAATAAAATGAAAACGTATTTGGTGAAATAAATGCCGAACGCAACCTGCTCCGCACGTTGCCCGCGCCGCGCTATAACGTTCCCCTTGCCGCACCCGAGTATATGTTAAGAACCTCCTTAACGCTCATCGTTTATAATTGTATACGTGTATTCGAGATAAATTATAGCTCACTTTGTTCGAGAAAAAGTAGGGTTTTCCATGCAGCAGTTAAACTTCCCGTAAAGCTCAATTGAACCACGTAATACTTCGTGTTCTATTATTGGGACAAGCAAATCATAAGCTGTACCCCTGTCAAGACAGCGTTCGGAGACTGATATACAGACGCGGGTGGGGGTCAAAATTTCGACAGACCACAAATTAGATGGACCAGTATTTCGAATTTCAAACATGCAAAAAAAAAAAAAAAAAAAAAAAAAAAAAAGAACTGAAATAATTTAATATTCTTTTTTTGAAATATCACTTATTTGATGGACCGTTTGAGCTGATGGTTACTTTTCTGAACGTTCATATATTCGAAAATATGTTTTTACATAATTCGTACTCCAAATGAGCGAAATTCAGATAGCTATACAGTTGAATGCCAGTATTTACGAAATAAAATATTACGAAAGACCAAAATCTCGAAAGACCAAAATTTCGAAAGATCAAAATAGCGACAAATAGTATTTCGAATATGCCTTTTAACACTCAGAAAATTACAAATATGCTTTAATTATTTTTGAATATTTTCTAATTTTTTGGGGCTGAGTATAAATTAATGAACCGCACAGTACAACATTCAGCTGTTTTG
Source organism: Rhorus exstirpatorius (assembly GCA_963564615.1). Lineage (NCBI taxonomy): Eukaryota > Metazoa > Arthropoda > Insecta > Hymenoptera > Ichneumonidae > Rhorus > Rhorus exstirpatorius. The sequence continues at coordinate 9,017,864 of OY751313.1, forward strand.
TAATCGGTGTCGTTACTTACTGCTGGGCCCGTGACATGGTGTCAAAATTTAGCCCTGTACTTTCGTGACCAAATTGAAATTTTGTATTTTTAATTGATCGCTATCCATTTTATCGTGATGCACTATTGAGTTTCAAAAGCTAATTCTATCGAGTATTTGAGAATCGAAGCTCATTAATTCGGGCTTTTAGTGCTCGAAGTCTACAGTGCACAGTCCACCTTTTTTTTAGTGCACAGTCCAGCTTTCCATAACTTTCTCGCGGCATAAGCAATAAATAACGCAATATTTTATATTTTAATGACTGCATGTGTTTTAGAAACTCGAAATCATAATCTTCGAGGTTTTTGAAGTCATTGATAGAACGCATGTGAGGCTTTACGTCCTAAATTTGTATAGCGATCCGAACGGTCCCTTAAGATAAACGTCCCAACAGCCGGATGTGTACCAGTAGCCGGATACACCATGTTAAACTGTGTACCTATATATACTGCTATATAGATATAGTTTAACCATGAGGTGTCCAGCTATTGGGACGTTTATATACTTTAGGTGTGCTGTGGCCACTACGGTACACTTATACCTTATATAGTTTGAGTTAGATTGGGAATATCTCGTATAATGCATAGGAATGGAACTATATTCCCTTGTGGAATGGTAATTATCGTCGTGGAGACTCGGTAGGCACGATCAACAATAGTCCATAAAATGATTGTATTATCTTATTACGCTAATGGAATTTTTTTTTTTCCATTCCAAATGTACAACAAACGGACGTATATTTTATCGTGCGAAATTCCATTCATTTTTACGTAAAAAAATATAATTTTCTAGCCGATTTTGTATTAAAAAAAAAAAAAAACGAAAGAAATGTAAAAATATTTGATACTTTTTCTTTTGTTTTTTTGCATCTTCGAGATTTCAGATGGCCATGACTCGACTCTCGTTTGGCCGATTTTTTCGAAAACGCTGAGAGTATAGACTCAGACTTTGATTAGTCCCGATATCTCAATTTTTGGGGACTTGAGAGCACATTGAAAATGGACGGGGGAAAAAAACGAACGATCGCGAGGGACTGGGCTGAAAAGAATTAATTACAAGCCGACGGTCAAACTTGGAAAAAATTCATAGAAATTTTTTTTTTTTTTTTTCGAAAAATCAGAGCTCCATGAATGCAAAGTGCATTTTATAAAGTCTGAAAGGGTTATATGAGAGGAGAGTGCGAGGGCGAAGGGCGAAGTCTCGGCTTTGTTGGAAAGCAAATATGTTACAGGCATCATCATTGAATTTTTTTCATCATACGATAATTACTCACGTTGTAATGAAGAACGCAAAGTGCTATGAGAGCTGCCAGGGATGCCAGGGAAGCGACCAACAGAGTTCCGGTGTACAGCGAGGCCGTCACCTTGCCCTCGTATCTGTCGCGAAGTTTTTGCAACTCTTTGACACTACCGTCATCGGCTCCACCCTCGCCTGGACTCTCTGCAACATATTTTAGAATCCACCACAAAAAAAAAAAACAACCTAATATTATCACGACACGATGATTATTCATCATTGTTATTATTATTCAACCATTATTGAATCGAATAAATAAAAACGTATAAGTCTTTTTTTTTATAAACTTAAAAACGGAAAACTAAGAAATTTCTGTGAAATGAATTTTTTTGTTTCGATAATTAATTGAAATTAATTAATGATAATGAATTTGAAAAAACTAGATGTAAGGTAATTTGCATAAATGTGGTATTAAATGTGACGTGACGAGGGACTATTTCGCGCTAGCATTTTGCGCTTGCGATAACGGCAAAGACCGACAATTTGTCTCCCCCCCCCCCCTGCCCCGGGATATATATGCGTAATGTATTTATATATACATAACGTGACACTCGATGCATTAACTTAATTAATCGAATTGTTGCGAGACTCTCGCGGGAGTGTCCGGACGAGATAATGAGGTAGTCGCGGACTCGTTAGAGACGCGTAATGAAAGTTAATACTGCTAATATCATGCGTCAATATACAGACACAGAATTATTGCATATAATTCTGGATATGAACGAGGAAAATTACGGGGAGATCATTTGCGCAGGATAATTTGCAATTTGAACTTTTTTTTCATCGTCAGAAATGAGAAAAATGGAGATAAAAGTTTGTGGATAGAAGAAAGAAAGAACGGAAAAAATGATATATCAAATATTTGTTTTCAAAACGATTATTTTTCCCATCCAAATTGCAGCCAATAGAATTGCGCCATTCGACGTTATTTTGTTATAAAGGTGGCTCATCAGTGAATTAAAAAACCGGCGATACGAATGAAACTTCGGGAGATGAATGAAGAAGATGCAATGAACGCTCTTTCAAAATTTCAGGGTATGTTGCCAGGCAAATTATTGCGAACGAGTAATTTAAAATTACATATTTTAGCATGGGTCTTATGGCGGTTGATTCCATTTTCACCGGAAGTGACATGATACCTTTTGATAAAGACGAGAGTTCTTATTCAAATTTTGAGTATTGAAAGATGAAATCGTGAACTTTCCAATGGTATTTAAAAAACTGTGTCTTGCCAGGGATTTTTCCAAGAAATTTAAACGCGAAAGTCATCGTGTGTGCAAATCTCGGATACAATATATGTCTGTCATTCTGCGCGCGAGGAAACATATGAATATCAGCTATCGTTTTTGACTTGATCGCTCTGACAGCGTTAAATACTTTTGTCAGTTGAGACTTTATTTATAATATTATTTATAATAAATTATGAATAAAATATCACGGGAAACGTCATCGAAATTCATAAATTTTATTTAGACAGAGTATTTAGAAAATATTATGATAGGTTTATGATTTTTTTTCACGTCACGATTTTTGACTAGTGTTGTCACTGATAATTAGTGTTGTCACAGTTAACGGGCCGCCTTAACTGATAATTTTTGATAATTTCACTGGTATTGTTCACGTTGCCTATATAGTAATATAAAAAAAAAAGATTTTCCAATTCAGTCAACCCTCCATCGACTCTGACATATTGAATTCTGTGGCTTTTAAATTTTGAATTTTTAACACTGGATTTTGTCTCATGGTCCAATTCTATTGGCCGAAATTTGGATGGAAAAATCATCCCCTGAAAAACACTCGAGCTTCAAAATTGATAGGGTATTTCCCTCAAGGTGCCCTGCAAATAAACGAATTCGTCAAGTTTTTCAAAAAAATTTGACTCCATTTGTTTGCAACGAACCTATCGGAAAATACCCGATAATTTTGAAGCTCTTGTGGTATTACATGTGAAAATACAACAATCTATCAACGATTTTTATTCCTATTTTTCACAAATGATTTTGTGCAATTTAAACAATGTTTAAAAAAAAAATAAAATTCAATGAACCAAAGCGTGTACTTAAGATTAGCTTGTTAAAATATTAATTTGGCACATGCGTCTCCAAGGCCTTTATTTTAGAGGTCTATTGCAACAATAGTAATGGGGTCGGGATGAAAATGATACTTTCGGTAGATAACTTGGATGATTGCCTAAAAAATGCCACATTGACGTTTTTAAAATAAACATAGTATAGCCGTAATAGAGAAGTTAGTAAAGTCACTGCGAAAAGCTTGCGCGTATGATATCTCCGGAACTCGTGGACCGATCTGGATCATACTTTGCATAAAAATTGCTGAAGTCATCCACTTTGAAATGATCAACCACAAACTTGATCCATCGATTGATTTTTAAGATACAGCATATTATGCATCAATAAAAATCAAAATATAAAAAAGCAGATATTTAATTCTTTGTCAATTGGTCAATTCTCAGTGAAATTTAAAACTGGTTGTTCATTTTCATTCACCACATTCTCTCAACATGCGGTTAAAATTTCAGCTCAATCGGATAAGTCTGTCTTGAGAAATCCTGGACGCAAGCTTTTGGCAGTGACACACTAACTTACAACCTATTTGACAGCTATAAGGTAAACGGCCCAGTTTCTGACCCTTTAAGAGCAGGGGTGTCAGATTTTTGCTATTAACTGACGTGTGATATAGCTAAAATGTAAATTAAAGGTTTCAACACGCGCGTTAAGGCCCCCCGAATGAGATTCACCTATTGAACAAGGAAATAATTAAGATTTATTAATATAATAGTTATTTTAATATTGCTTCTCGGCTGCCGGGGTTCCTGACACTAGAGAAACATCCACGTCGTAGTTTGTGACCCCTGCGTGTACCCGATTTATGACCCCCTTGGCGCAGTTTGTGACCCTTACGTGTACCCGATTTATGACCCCCTTGACGCAATTAATGACACCTATGTAATGTCACGGACAATCTCCCTATCAACATTCACAATTATTATTAACATATTTACTAGAAAGATTGAATAATGCAAAAAAATATATCAGCAACATTAAGTAAGAAAATATTTTGAATACTAGATTTCCGCACATTTTAATAATTTGTTAATAATTTAATAAATAATTCCTAATTAACTCATTGTTAATAATTTAATTAATTTTTATGTCACGGAAAATTATAATAAACAAACAAAAAATGGTTCGACGCAGCAGGTGACAAGTCGAGGGTCAACAACAGCAACATAACCCTAATTCTGTGTCGTAGTTATTGACACCACGAATTTAACCAGATATCGAATCAAAAGTTAAATTATTTTGTATCTCATCGATAGCCTGGTTTCTGCTGAAGATGTCGATACAACTTTTATGTCGTTTTATACTTAGATAACGAACAAAATTCTGATTTACGTAGATCGTCGCACTTACTATCACCATCTAGCACGATCGCTGTAGAGCCACTGAGACGCGTGTCGCACTGTTCACTGGTTTATTTCTATTATAAAATATTTCATTAAAAAAATTATGTTCGTCCAATAATTAAAAGGGAAAAACGCTCTTTAATTAACGGATAATTTAATTATTGTTCGGAAAAAAATATAATTATGGCAGTTAAAACTTTGCCGTCGGGGTCACAAACTGGGACAGGGTCAGAAACTGGGCCGTTTACCTTACTATGCTTTGTTTGAAAAACATCAATGAGACATTTCGTAGACAATAATCCAAGCTTTCTACTGAAAGCATCATTTCCACCCCAACCCCACCACTATTGTTGCAATAGACCTCTAAAGTTAAGGCCTTAGAGGCGTATAATGTGCTCCCTTAATTAACTACATCATTACATTGTCTATAATGAGTCAGTTTTACGAGAACGACAACACGAAAAACAGAGAAAATTAGATGGCAATGGGAGGTCCAAGATCATCAAGAATCAATGATGATGAATTCGAAGAGACTGGATTATAACGAGATCCCCGAAATTTTGAAAAAAAATGGTTTATAGACGCGAGTTTCGTATTACGTGTATATATGTATATATATGGTTCAGATTAATCCCCTTCAACGACGAAAGTTTTCACTATAGCTCAGCAAACTCCATCAACCATCAACCCTTCTCGCTTCCATCTAATCCAACGATAAAAAGCCCCCGATGTCGTGGTTCTCGTAATCTTCGTTTTCCAACAAATTTTCCCACTACAACATTCATACACCCAGTCCTTCATTAATAAAGCTCCAATTTCATGATACTGCCAATCGCCTCGCGCGTTATATTTTTCACTCGCTACAATGCCGTACTACAAGCTGATTTATTTTGAATGAAGAAAAAAAAAATTGGAATAAATTCATACCAACATTTGATAAATAACAGATTTTTCAGACAAGAATCTTTTAGTGATAAATTTTATAAACCTTCTTTTTTCCTGTATTATCAATAAAGTTTCAAGATAATTGATAGGAAAATAAGGTATTGCTTCCGGGGAAAAAAATCGTTTGCATCTACGTAGATCGAATTTAGATCTACGTTACGTTATTTTTTTTTGGATCAAATTTGATCTAAGTAGATGGAAATTTTGGAAAATCGTAGATCTACGCAGATCGCTCCGTATGTAACGACAGATTTAGGTACATTCGAGTCAACCTAATATTATGCTCGAACACTTTTGCTCGAATCTCTGTAGATTTAATTGGACCTGAGTAGATCTAACGTGTAGATTGAGGTTGATCTAATCGAATTCTAGTCACATCTAGTCGAGATCTAAAGGTAAATCTACGTTTTTTTCAAAATTCAGATCTACGTAGATCTAAAATGATACCGTTTTTTCCCCCCGGGCTGAGAGACCGAATGACCAAGAATCACCCCGTACGAATAAATAATCAAACTCCGGCACGTAAGCTGAGAAATCGATGTTTTTGCGAGTGGATCGTGAGTATATGGGGAAAAAGTGAGTAATGTGAGTGACCGGTCGGACATCTCGATTGACATTGATCGAGCGGTACGGGCGTATATATACGTAACTCTGCATCGAATAACGCATCCCACTGCTTTTATCGCAAACTTGTACATCGTTTTATACTGCAGGACGTGTTAAAAGGGTGCTTGAAGCTTTCAACATGCACAACTTTTCTCTCTCTCTCTCTCACCCCCTTCGTATAATGATACGTGATACGACTACACGTTAGATTAAAAGTCACGTCTAACGTTAAAAAAAAAAAAAAAATTTGAAATGCTATTAGCCTCATTGTAAATTATAAATTGTAAATCGTTCTCATCTGTTATTAATACAAATTGATGATATTTAAACTTTTTATATAATTAACTATACTATCAATTCCTATAAATGATCAACTGTCTATTTTATCCAATTTGGCAGCCGCATGTTAAAGCTAAATTTCGTCACACACACAATATATATCTTCCCGTGTTTCTCGTATATCTCGAACCGGAAGTCACGAATAATCTGTAAGACGTCGGGGGATTGAACGAATCGTTAACAAGAGCAGTTAAGGGCGGTTAAGGGCGCATATATATATATATATATATATATATGAGCAATATATATCGAGACTTTCACGATGATACAGCGAAAACGTCGATCGTTACTTACAGGACTATAAATGCCCTGGGCGCAATATCATATAACGCCGTGCAACAGGACGAGGAAGCCTCATCAATGTATACACGTATAAACGTAAATCGATCGATGACAGACTAAAGGGCGCAATTCGCATTATTTAACACGTGAAACCGTATGTAGTTTACGACCTTTTATTTGCTGGTAAAACCGACGTATACGTGTACTATATTTCGCCCCTTCTTTCGCTTCAACTATCCTAAGTGGATAACCCCGATCTTCGTGCATCCTGCCCGATAGCTTGCCAGAAGATCCAGCATGTATGTATTGATAATATATATATACATAACCACATATACCGAGGAGAATTATCAAAGTTAAAGTTCACGATCTACGCTTTCCGTGTTCTCGCTTCCTATATATATCAACTCTCGCTTTACGATATACCATATATATATATATATATATATATATATATATATATATATATATATAGATCATAAATCTAATTCCTTAATAATTCGTAACTTTGTGACCTGAAATATGAGACGAACCGTGTGCTATACCGTGTCATATATAGTGATAAATATACGGATAATCTTGCGTCAAAGTTTCGAAAGAATTTGAATGCAAGTCTTTTCCTTTCGACAACTCGCGATTCAACGATTCTCCCTTAATCCGGATGTAACAATTTTTTACTGGCAGATAATTCATCGATTAATTAAAGACGAAAAGTTGGCGAATCATGAAATTTTTTTTTTCAAAATCTCATGATTAAAATTCATTATAAACTGGAGGGTGAGTTTCTTCGTTAAAAAAAAAAAAAAACACTCTTCCCCTGTTATCCGGTTAACTTGATTAATTGATTCACCCCCCCCCCCCCTTTTCACAGTGTAATGCCGAATTTTTTTTATCGTCGTTACACAATAAAAAATGTCTTATCACAATGATTGGGCTACTGCAGTCCCCACCGACGAAACGTTTATAATCATTCGCGAGGATTTTTTTTTTCTTTTTGACGACCTCAAGAATATCTCATTGTCGAGAAACGCGCGAACCCAACCCAAATATATTATGGCCCTTGTCAGATCCTCTCGACGATGAGATTCACCCTTTTGCCCGTGGGTAATCTCGGAATCGAAAAAGGAACGCGAAAGAGGGTGAATTTATTTGTTTATTTATTTTTTCATTACGAGCATCGTTTAACCTTAAGGGAATATTAAATAAATTTTAGGAGCTCGCATTCGAGAATTCGATGATAGTGAATTTTTTAGTTTTTCTTTTTGCTTTTGCCAGTTGTATCAATTTAGGATTATTAATAAGTCACGTCTTGAAACTCCATTGCTGGGCGTATTTGGAAAAAGAAGAAGAAGAAATGAAAAACTGGAGGATTCATCATCTCGCGATCTGTAAAATCGGCAACGCATTGGAGTGTACAGAGTACGAGGAGGGGGAAAGATAAATTTTTCAAGAGGGAAAAGAAACGAGTTTTGCTGAAGTGAGAGCGACGGATATAAGAAGCGAGGAACACGAACGAGATGAATATCAAAATTGGCTCTTTACATTGGCTCGACCATTATATCTCTTATCCAGCCTCGTTTTTTGGCAAATTGCCAGAACGAATAAGCTATGTTTCGCCTGCTCTACAGCACACGGGCCAACAATCTTTCGGCTGTGTATCGGCGTTTTTTTTTTTTTTTTTTTTCGAATCATCAAAAGTTGAGAGTGAAATCCACGGATTCTTCTTCAGGCTGAACATCGATAAGCGATAGTTGTTAATGCTTTACTCTGAGGCAATAAGACATTCGAACGAGTTGAGATATTGGTTTACATTTATACTTCTGAGCTCTTCGTTCAGATCTATCTGACTCTCAAGTGCAGGAGAGGAAAGATCGAAGAACTCATGCAAGGAAATCGAGAATTCTACTTTGAGTTTGTCTACTTAAGACAAACTATAATATGGCTTTTTTTGCACATATGATCGACGGGGTGTTAAATTGTTGCTTTTCGCGGAGCAATTTCGATGCTTCACGCGCGCGAACGAATCCACATTAATTTGTCTCGATAAAGCTCGTTTTATCGTGTCAACGAATCCAGCGACAATATAATGCCGTAGCGTGATTCAACGAAGAAGAAAAAAAAAGAAAAATCAACTCCAATTTTGTTGCTCTTTCGTCGATAAAGTAAATATTACATTAATTTTTTTTTAATTCGCAGTAAAGCATTCTTTTTGTGTGAATTTTTTCGAATTATATTTCTCGCGTGCATTATGATCATTCGAGAAATCCATGATGCATAGTAATATAAAAAATATAATTTTAAAAAAGCATTGGAGCTCAAGAAAATAAAATATAATCAAGAGGCTCGTAATGACGATCGTATAATTGAAGAAATTTTTATCATGGAAATAAAAAAAAAAAATGAGAATGAGTAGAGAAAATTTGCATAAGCCTGCATACATTTTTCATTGCAAATTAAATGAAATTATTATAATTTTCTTAAATGTCTTCTTCTCGCTATAAAATTACATTATTCATTATTCATTCGTTTATGGCTTCACGATCGTTCGTTAAATCTCGAATGGTCACGCGAAATGCGTGAGTTCGACTCTATAAACCTCGAGTAATTCACCCCAAAAAAATCTCGGTGTGAAAAATCCCCGAGAGTGTCATGCAGTACGTAATATATTTGTAAAAAAAAAAAAAAAATAAAACACTTTGAGATATTCATGGTTCTTACGATTTAGTACGTTTCGTATCGTAGGATCGTTTGTGAACGAGATAAATTATATAAAATCGAGCACGCAAGAGGAAAACACGCACTACTCATCTTTCTCGTTTGTTATAAATAGAAGCACGTAGAATCGAAAATAAACGCGAAGTTCAACGTGTATATCTCGAGCTTGATGATGCTCCTGCAGTTGCAGTGCCAAATGCATTTTTGGTGACAAATTTTTGTGAAAAAATTTCTCGAATATTTCAATTCAATCATATATATAATAATTATAATTTATAATAATAAACAATTATATGTTACAAATCACATGAATTAATTAATTCATCAATGGAATAATTTCGTTATATATATTTTTTTTGCATTTTTAATTATTTTACTAATTTTCATTATACGGATTAAAATTTTTTAAAGATTAAAAAAAAAAAATGCTCCATCATTTCATTGTATTCTGTCATTCATGAAAAAATTCCTGACAAATTATTCATAATAATTTGTATTGCTCGAGGATGTTTACATTTTTTTGGATTAAATCCAATTTTTCACCTGAGTCCAATTACTAATTAGGATATTTTTTTTTCCCAATATCGTACTATATGAGAAATGTCATCGTGCAAAGTACCCAAGCTGACTCGATAAAAGGTGTTTATTAGGGGTGCGTTCCATTATTCGTTCAAATCGCTCAAAATGCTTAATTTGCCTATGCTCGGGCGGTCGGGCCTTTTAAGGGGGGGGGGGGGGGGGTAGGGTTTTGAAGGCAGAAAAAAACAGGTTTTTACAGATTTTTTTTTGGGCGTACGGTGAAAGTAAATTTATTTCTGATTATTGTACATTAAAGAGTAGTAATTGAACTATATTCTGTGAAATATTGGTTGAAAAATATTGAAAATTGACCGAATGGCAGCAATTCTTCGCAGGCGCCTCAGAAAAAATACATTTTGCGGTGCACGTCATACCTCAGCACTGGATCATTTGAAATGAAATAACCAAAATTTTTCCTTTAATTTTTATGTCCCTCTAGGTATCTCTGTCGAGTTTTTCCATTTTTTTTTAATTTTTGAACTTTTTACAAGACTTGAAAGTGAAAATACCGATTTTTGGCCTAAATTCATGACTATTGTTGTTAATAATAAAAAAAATAAAATCAAAAACGAAAAAATCTCAACAGGGTTACCTCATAAATTATGTAAGGAAATACTGTAAAAAATTTGAGAACGATCGGTTGAATAGATTTTGAGATACAGAGTGCACCGACTCAAAAAACATCGATTTGAGAAAAACGCGTTTAAAGTTTTTCGTAGCGAAAAGACCCTGATAAAACTTAGTAAGCTATTTATTTTTTATTTTACTCACATAGAATCATTGACTTCCTATTAACAGACAACATTCTTGAGTTACTATACTTTCATAATATGCAATAAAAAAAAATCACTTTTTTTGAACCCTCAAAACCCTACCCCCCCCCCCCCCCCTTAAGCAAAGCGCTTTGAGCGAATAATGGAACCCGGCCTATGTATATAGTCAATAATTAACGAGAAAATATATTCGGAATATTTTTATTTTTTTTCTCGTCCCCTTTTTTTTTTTTTTGAAATTGTGTATATATATATATTTTGGATCTTCTTGCTTGTGGTTTTTATGACCTAATTCGATATTCTGAATTTTCCAAATAAAGTGATTTAGTGCGAGTGCGAATGATCGGAAAAATCCTATCAAAACAACTGGCTACGATCAACCTCGATTCGCGAATAGCAGAGAGATAGCTCTGGTTCCTGGTGAATTTTTATCCTCGACGTATCTTGCACGTGTTTTCGGAACTCGTCCGGACCTCTCGCTGGGACAACTATATATATTGTTATTGCAAAAAAAAAAAAAAAAGCCCTGAGAGTTGGGAGAGAAGTTGGGGTTGGAGTGAGAAATCAAGAGCGTTGAAACGTTTGATGGTGTTTTCCCGAGCACATTGATGCCACGAGATCAATTCTGGCACAGAGCCAGCAAAACCTATTTTAAATGTTGCCTGTATACAAATAGTTTTTTTTTTTTTTTTTTAAATAGATAATAAATATCCCAAATTTGCATCATCCACGCGACTCGATACTACGAAGAGGAACTCTCCGACGATTTTTTCTCATCCCCCTAATTATCATTTGACTTTGAATTCGTTCTCTTTGAAGATACGAAAAAAAAAAAAAAAAAAATTGATTGCTCTCGATCTTTTTGTGCAAATTGGACCACATCCATGAGAGCCGAAAATTTGACGATCGACTTTGTACTCGAACATTCATCTGGAAGATTTACCTTTGTTTTTTATTTAATTTTCTTTTCAACACGATCGTCATATTAAAGAATAAAAAGTTTCGTTTGATTTTTACGAAATTTTCAGAAAAGTTATATCGTCGTTTTCGGCGAGTCTCGAGAGGATCTCCCTCGAACAAATTTAAATAAAAATTCAATTTACCATTGTGCTTTATCACGCTTTTCGTTAATAATGAGGTGTGCATATATAATACAAAGCTCTTGGTATACGCTTTATCGATTCTGTGGTCATCTAGGAAAATAAATTTTTCGATTCTATCGTCGTCCTACTCGGTTATACGATTTCCCGTGGCAGGTTTAAGGGGGTAGACTCACATATTTTTTTTCAAAAAATCGATTTTCCAAAAACTACGGATTCTTGTAGTAAATGTATGTAGAAAATGAAAGTTAGGAGGAAGCTAAAGGTTTAATATACATGGAGCAGGCATCGCTGATTAAGGGTAAGAGGCAATTTTTTTTCTTTCAATTTTTTGTATATTTTAGAAAAAAAAAAGTAAATCGCGTTTTTCCCTAAACATCTTTTTTTTTTTTGACCTGGCTGACATTCTACAAAAAAAAAACTCTTGCACCTATCAAGCTGCAATTTTTATGGTCTGAAACTTCAAAAGTCCGCCATTTTGTTTGTTTTTTAAATCGAATTTGCATAATTCTGCTTCAGACGATAGCGACAAGTGTACTACTTGTTGTTTTTTTTTTCGGCGGCCACACCAGCGAGATTTACCATCGAAAACGAACAAAAAAATTTATGTATTACGTTATAACTTCCTCTATTATGGGTAAAAAATTTGAAATTATTAAATAAATTTTACTACGGAAAAAAAAAATTATTGAAAAAAGACATTGAGATGTGAGACTACCCCCTTAAACGAAAATTTGACGTTTAATCCTTATCGCGATGTTTTGGCTTCTCATGTAGGAAGCGCCGTTGTTTCCATGAGAAAAAAAATTCAAGATTTTCATGCCAGTATCTTCAAAATGTCCCAAAACTTTGAGAAATCATGCGTTTAGAAAAATTTTCCGGACGTGTGTGTGTGTGGTCTTGGAAAATTCAAAATTCTAGTAAAACAAATCTGGAATTTATAAAAAAAAAAGCGTACAAATTGGAAACTTGCACATTGGAAATTATTAAATAAATTTTATTACGAAAGTCATCTCTCCTCATGTTTACTAAACTACGAAAACGATCTTCTCACAGAGGTAACTTCGTGATGAGGAAGCAATGTGCAAGTTTTCTTTTTGTTTTTTTTGTTTTCTGAATTTACACGACGAAACAAAAGCTCTTGCCCGTTTCATCGCGATAATTATAAGCATATCGACGATACAATTGACGCAACTTGGAGCACTTCGGGCTTGGAGGTCAGCGACAATTGTTCCTAACTCTGGTTCAAGTTCACTGACGACGCGAATGACTAACTATTCCACTATACACACACACACACACGCACACACATATATATATGCAATTATGTGGATGCACGATCAAACCGCTTATCTCGAATTCCCTCTTGACGTCGATTTACATGAGTTCAATGTTGCAAGAGAAGCCCACAGAATCCACAAATCTCGTGATATTTTCGTCACAACCAAAGAATTTTATGTTGAACCAAAGTTTTTATCTTTTACGCGACATTCCCCCAAACTTTGCCATACGTGCCAACGTTGATTTTGGTAGAAAATATCAAAAAAAATTTCCTTCTCTTTACAGACACTTATTGCCTTTTTCTTTTTATCATTCCCATTGATCATATATAGCCCTTTATAAGCATGTATACAACCAAAAAGTCTACCTTATATTTCTGGCTCACGTAACACCCCACATCACTCGTCCCCGAGGACATCTCACAGCCTATACAAATTATGTGCTTCCTATCGCTCTTTTTTTTTTTTCCTTCCACGCAACGAGACTGGAAAGCTTTGACATCGCGATTTTCATCGGATAAAAAGAAAAGCAGGGGCTCGCGGGAGTCCACCCTCGTGATTTTTATTGCGCCTCTTGAACGACAAATCCTGAGAAGGGTGATATGGAGAAATCCGGGTCACGCAAAATGGAATGACGGAGATGTTAAAGTATTTTTTGGTAAATCCTACGGGTTGACGGGGTTGTGCATATATATATATAATAGGTACTTTGAAGAAAGTAAAAGAAGTATGTGTATATATATATGCGAGGTAGCATATGTTTGGAAAACTCCTCGTTTTTTCTTCCCCCGATTTGATTGAGTTATTTCCTACGAGCTTAGGGTCGCTACAAGTTCAAGGGGTGCTGTGGAGGTTATAAAAATTATGATTTTTTAAGATATATCATCATCAGGGGTAGGGACTTTTGGGGGTAAGAAAACTCGAAGGAAAGTCTTTTGAGGGTTTTTTTTTTCTTCATTAGAGCACTTGGAAAGGAGGTAGTACAATGTGAGTCATTGAGAAACTTTTTGTTTTTACGAGACACTTTCCGTCAGTTCCCTCTCTACTTTCCAGGAGATTCTGTGTCTTGAAATAAAAATGTAATATATATGCAAGGAGGCGAATTGAATAAATTCAGTCGTCAATTTCGGGAATAATTTTAAAATTAAATAAAATTGACTCCTGAAGATGATCCATTTGTTCGTCCAATATGTATAAGGCAAGAAAGATCACTTCGGTCCATGAAAAAAAAAATCCAGAAAAGTTTTCTCGTGTCACCGCGGATGTTTCGATATAACGTCCATAAAGCGAGTCCATCAAGATGGCACATAGGTCTCTAGGGGTTTTATTTTAGAGATCTCTGTTGCAACAATAGTGGTGGGGGTTGGGGTGTAAATGATACTTTCAGTAGAAAGCTCGGATAATTGCCTACGAAATGCCTCATTGACGTTTTTTAAATAAACATTAGAGTATAGCTGTAATAGGGTAAGTTATATATAGTGAGTCACCGTGAAAAGCTTGCGCGCAGGATATATCTCTAGAACCGTTGGACCGATCTGGATCAAATTTTGCACAAAAATCGCTGAGGTCATCCTCTTTGAAATGACGAACCAGAAAAATCGTTTGATTTTTATGATACGGTATATTGTGCAACAATAAAAACCAAAATATCAAGAAACAAATATCAAATCCTCTGCCAATTGGTCAATTCTCAGTGTAATTCAAAACTGGTTCGTCATATTTTCATTCGCCACATTCTTTCAACGTGTGGTTAAAATTTCAACTCAATCGGATAAGTATGTCTTGAGAAATCCTGCGCGAAAACTTTTCGCAGTGACTCACGCTAAAGTTAGTGTGAGACGGACGTAAGGCGAGTCTTTATGTTGCGTACAGTAACACTAGTGTGAGAAACAGGGTAAAAGTTTACCCTATTACAGCGATATACTATAAACATATAGTAAAACTTGGATCATTGTCTATAAAATGCCTGACCGATGTTTTTTCCATAGCTGGGCAGTACTTCAAGTACCCGGTACTCGCGATGTACTGGAACTACAAAGTACTTGAAGTGCAAAGTACCTACTATATATAGTTTGAGTTCAATGCGCCTCGAGTATCTGAGAATTGAGTTAAAGTTTTTTTTTGCCCCGATTATTGATTCACTGCTATTCACTGTGAAAGAATATACAAACGGTAGTATTGTACAGGGATCTTTCTTGTAATCCAAACCTTGGGATGATTAAAAAAAAAAAATTATCAGATCTATATATTTCTGAAAAATTTTAGGAGGAAATGCATTTTGTTTTGGGAAAGAGAACGGAGACATTAAAAAATGATACAATTCGAAATAGTTTTTGTACCGGAATTTTGGACGAGTTTTTTTTTTTAGAAATACAAGAAATCTAAAACTTTTTTTACGATTTTTTTTTACGATTTTTTTTTTACGGCGTATACGTCGCAGTCTCTGTTCACGACAGCCCATTGTCCATACTTCGAGCTACCCGATGGCATCCCATTTCTGTCATTTGTGCGGTATAAAACTCGCGATGAGTTGAAAATTAATGGGTAAATCGATGAATTTTATAATACAGTACTTGGAGGGGGGAGGGGGGGGGGGAGTAAACAATGGAAATTGTGAACGACATTTTTACTCAATAAACGGAAACTTCGAGTACATAAATCTGACATTTTTCGAGGCCAGGCTATTGAGAATGTTTAATTAAAAACGTCAACGTGAAATTTCAAATATATCATCACGCAGAATCGACAAAATTTGAAAAATTTCAAGGGCATTGATCGACCGGTTTCATCGATACAATCTTTTTGCAAATTTCGAATATGTTTCTTTTACATAATTTATCGAGCACACGGATTATTCAACGAAAATCAGAAAAATTATTAAAATTTCTTGAAAATTAAACAGTCTCGATGCGGCATGGAAAAAACATTTTAAATATTTTTTTCACGGGAAAATTCCATTTTTTTCAATTATTTACATATAAACAATTGAGGGAAATTTATGGGAAAAATTGCGTGTAATAAAAAAGATTAGATATTAAAATTCATGAAAAAGAATAATAATTTTTTTGGATATTTCGTTGAAAACATTTTTTTTTTTTAATTTATTATTAATAACTTTTTAACATTATTGTTGTTGAAACTCAATAACCTCGGTGTATTTCGATGGCGATTGTTTTTTGTTTCATTTTTACTGTTTGATGGGAATTCAAGTGCAAAACATCCTTAATTAAAGAAGAAAATTTCGTAAATTGAACATTTCTATAATTTGAGTTTTATAAAAAAAAAGGCAACTCTGTTGTCTCTTTTGGCGAGGGAGGAGGGGAACGACCGTTTAACCATTTTTTGTAACGAACAGAAAATAAATTATTAATTTATCTATGAATTTTCTAAAAGATGTTAGTGACGGAGCCGTTAGTTATTTTTTAAATTGACAAAAAGGAAATTTTGGACAAAAAATCTTTTCTCTCAACAGCTGCTTATTGTCAAGCCTTTTTTTTTAAATTTCTATTAAAAAAATAAAATAAATATCCCATTAATCAATCAATTTAACGCATTAAATTTTTTATTTTTAATTCACCGATGAAAAAATCGTCAATACGAATTGTCTTAAGCTTGCACGTACACATTATTGGCACACACGCGCGAAACTCAATGCGTGACGACGAGAAAATTGATTGATACTGTTATGTCGCGCACCGTAGAAGGATAATAAAAAAAAAACAGCTGTGCAGACGGTTCTATTCTTTAGTTCGATAAACTGGAACGTTGGCACGGAAAGCTATTTTCTTGCCAGCTGGAAAATTATTTTTAGAACTGCTGTTGAAAAAAAAAACAAAAGTATTTTTTCCTCCCCCATTAATTCGCGAAAGAAAAATGTAGTGAATTGACAAATAATTTTTTTAAAGAATATATTAAAGAGATATTTCTCGCCATCAGGGACTATTATTTTTTCTATATTGATACACGTGAAACACCACCACAAAGATATGAAATAAAAAAAATTAATGAATTAAAAAATATATTCTCTTCATTTATTCAATTCTACTAGAATTACATTTTGGGACTACACAGAGAGCACACATTTCCTCATCCACTCTATTTGAAGTTGCAAAAAAAAATACTTTATTAAAAAAGCAATTAAAAAAAAAAACGAATTTTAAATTAATTAATCGATCGACGAGTCGACTTATAATTTTATTTTATTTTATTTTATTTTTCAAATTTCGATGAGTCTTCGATTCCTTCGATCATTCGAGCGAAAAAAACAAAATATATATATGTATGAGAATCGTGTGAATGAGAACTTCTCTCCAGTTAGGTATGTCGAGGAAGAGGGTCCTCGATGTTTATAGCAGGAGAATAAACTTGAAGGTCGAGTACTTCGACCAAGAGAGAGAAAGAGAGAGAGAGAGAGAGAGAGAGAGATAGAGAGAGAGATAGAGAGAACTTCGAACGAACTGGTGTGATAGCGATTGAATAACGAAGCTTGAAATATAATGAAAAGATCCTTTAGAATGTCCAAAGCAGAAACAAAACTCGTCTATACACAAACAATAAATACCAACGTATATTAAAAAAAAAAAACCATATAATATACTTTAAATTTTTTTAAATTTTCTTTCCCTGCTATAGAAATAAAAATAACATTATATGCAAGAACAATAATATAATAATTATACGCAATAATACACATACATAATAATAAATGATGCATAATAATGCATTATAATTATACATCATACGTAATACTAATAGCATTATTGTATAATATAATTCCATTTTATTGCATAATTTTTTTCCAGAATTAAATATTGTTAGAAAAAGTTTCAATAAATTGCAACTATGCTGAATCAAGAACTGTGGTAGTAATTTTCAACGATTAATTCTCAGTAAAATATCATAAATTTTTATCATGCACAAGTTATATCTCCTCATTTAATTTCAGGTATCGTGCTTTACTGAGCTGACAATTGGAACTGTATGCTATTTACTTTTCAAACGTTTTTTTTTTCTATTGTAAATATTCAGTAGAGAAATTGCGACTAAAAGTCCTCGCATTAAATTATTTCATTAGAAAATATACGGATTTACTCGATTACCATATAATAATAATAACAATATTTTATTATTATTATTAGGGCAATCGAGTAAATTCGTATATTTTCTGTAATAATGATAATAATAATTATTTAAGGTAAAGCATATTTAAGCGAGTGAAGAAGAAAAAAGAAAATAAATATAACTCTAATGATACGGTTTATCGCAACTTGCCTTCGTCATCCATGATGTTTTTCCAAAGATATTTCTCGCCTCTGACGACCCCCGCGCTCTTGAACTCTTAAATTCTCACGCACGCGACTTTACGAAAAGTCTTTTTTTTGTCCCCCCCTTTTATTCCCACTTGTCGATCTTGAGAGTTGTCCTTCAATTTTGCACTTCACTGTTTTTTTTTTCTTTTTCTTTGTATTTCCACCGTTTGTCCAACTATACCACTCGATGAATTTTCATTGTGTACTTCGCGATAATATACCGATTCGCTGTATCGTCAAAAATTTCCGAACGATCGAGAGAATAAAATAAAACTTTAGTCACTTTTCATTGTTTCTTTTTTCGTGCACTTTTTTTTCTTCTTTCTTTTAAATTACACGATTCAAATAATTCGTTTTTCTTGTGAAACCTTTGGATATTTAATTAGAGCGATCAAATTTACTCGGAAAGCGAGAGCTTGGTATATGATATATTTTCTCGAGGAAGAGAGTATTAGCCCGTGTGAGTTTCACGAAAATACACGCGCTTGTGTGTCTCTCTCTCGGAGTTGACTGAAAAAGCACGAGTGTCTCTCTCTCGCTCTTTCTTCGCAACTGCTTCTGTGCAGCGACACACGCCAGAGTGACCGAAATAAATTGCAATTTTATGAGCAAAATTTGTGGCAAACTCGATACTTGCCGGGAATATATAAGCTCGAAATTATTTCGTTATAGCGAGAGTCCCGTGAATACGATTCGAACGAAAGAGTATAACGATCGCATGTATACGCATTGTTTTTTTTCTATCTCTCAAAGTCCAACATGGCCATTTGTTTTTGTCCCCTCGAATTCTCGTTATACTCTTGTGACAACTTTTGTGCAATTTTCCCCGAGGCTTGTTCTCGTTATTTTTTGCCTTTCTTTTTCTTTTGTTAGAACGAAAAAGTTTTTCTGACGCGCGTACTGAACACACCACCGAGCTATGCGCGAACCGGCTCAACGCGGCCGCGTCGCCTGCTCAACTGGTGGCAAACGAAAGTTCGTCACGAGATCCCAATGAAAATTTGTGCTAGCGCGCACGCACGCACGCCCACACACACACGCGTCCCACGAAGCCTCTTCTCTCTTTCTCATACAGAAGCTTCGCGAAAAGTTTTTTTTTAGCCTCGGAAAAATGTGTTTTATTTTTGTGAATTTGACGAAAAAAAAAACATCGTATCAGCCTTACTGCCCGTGTAAACAAAATACAGTACATAAAAAAATGGCGGGAAAACCCATTTTTTAAATATTAAAAAAAAAAAGAAACGCTCTCAACGGATCTTTGAATTCGGAACATTTGAAACAAAAGTATCGGTTGAGCTCGCAAGCCGCGAAAATGCGTCTGTGGGACGAAATTTCGCAATCCAAAATTGTGACTCGCATCCTTTTGGACGAAGGGATAAAAGTCTTGAAATATTCAAGTAAATGGCACGACGAATACATAAATATGTATATTTTTGTTCAACTCGAGTTACGAACCGAATCCCGCATCGTTTGAGAAATAACACTTCAAGAGCGGGAGCGCTTTGATATTATTCCAGGCTCCGCAAGATCCAAAATGGCGAGTCGAAAGTCTTTTTTTTTTATCATTCTGACATAGTTAAATATTTTCTGAAGTTAATGCGTATTGCATTAATTTTTTTAAGCAAGTAAATTATCATATCTTGAGGTGTAAAAATTGTAAAAAATTTACGTGCTCTGTGGGCCTAGTGACGTCACAACACCCCTCGGTACTTTAAGGTTATGTACTCAGTTCTTTCACCTACAGGGCCATCTTCTGCGGATATAGTTATTAATCGGTGAAAAAATTTTCAAATATAAATCATTAATGCACACGAGTGTGTGTA
The DNA here is from genome assembly GCA_963564615.1 of Rhorus exstirpatorius. Classification (NCBI taxonomy): domain Eukaryota; kingdom Metazoa; phylum Arthropoda; class Insecta; order Hymenoptera; family Ichneumonidae; genus Rhorus; species Rhorus exstirpatorius. The sequence continues at coordinate 9,038,377 of OY751313.1, forward strand.
ATATATACGTTACAGCGTGTATGCTGTAACTTGACGAAAAAAAAAAAAAATGAATCAAGGGTACATATGAAAGCGACACCTGCAAATTTTCCAAGAATCGATTTCGAGATATGTTCCTAATGAAAATAAACTCTTTTTCTGGTGTTGGATACAGTTGTGGTTTTTGCAAAATGGTACAAAACAATATTTGTACACTTTCTTCGATTGTTCAGGTACATTATTCATGTTTGAATCCTATTTACAGACTATACAAATATTTACGAATTACAAAGATTTTTTTGGGTTATGTTTGGATTTGTTCGCGCTAGCTATACACTTTTCTTACACTTTTTACGCTCGCCCAATAGGAGGTGTAAATTTCTAGTAGAAAGTATAGCTAGCACGAACAAGCCTAATGATTGGCTGCTCGAATTTCTTAATTTTACCGCTAGAGGCGCTGCTGCACTGGGGTGTTGTGGCGTCACTGCCACGTGATATGATTTTGAAATGAAACTCAATTTTCAAGCTGGTATAATTGATTTAATAATTGATGTGAGTAATTGAAAAAAAAACCTATGCAAATGATGTTTTTGAATAATTATCTTTTAAATAATTTGAAAGTTGAAAATAATGCGAGTTCTCTGTTCCGTTTTACTTTTCAGATAATTCTAATCAAAACCGTGCACCTTTTTTTCTTTACCTTTTCTTTTTTACAACGCCGTTCAAGCTGATTTTTTTTTTTTTTCTTTTTCATTATTTACATCTCGCATGCCCCTCCCGAGAGACACAGATCGACGACTATCAGAGATAAAAATTTATATCGATGACATCGACCCCGTGTGTGCTGGACTTATCGTTCCTCTTCGACGATTCTTGAGACGCTTGCGAAGAATGCAAAGCGAAGGGAGAGATTTAGAGGGGAAAAGGAAAAGAAAAAAAAAAAAACAATACAAAGAGAAATCTATCGAAATTTTGTGTGAAAAAATTGCTTTCGGTAAATTTGTTACATCTTGCGGATGATTGTAAGCGACGTATATCGTCGGAATGTTATTTTCATTTTGTTTTTTTTTTGTTTCTTGTTTTTTGTTTTTTTTTCCGTTCCGAATCGCTGATAATATTATACGTTATGTACAATTGGAGCGGAGCGCGTTTGTCCATCGGCCCATCGGCCCATTCGTCCATCGTTTGTCCATCGAAATCACAGAAATTCCATTTCGCGCTCGATACCCACGAATTTCAGTTGTTCGGTTGGCCCGTATCTGAAAAAACAAAAAAAAAAACAAAAAAAAACAATAAAAAAACGAAATTGATCGAAAATAATGGAAAATTTGTTTTAAATTATTCATCATCGTAGAATTTAGGCTCGAAAGTAATTTCGCAAAGTTATGCAATTCGAGCGATACTTAATTTTTATTTTTCTTTATTTATTTATTTTTTTTTTTTTCAAATCTCTCACCTGTAGTCGAAGAATAATTCTTCGCCGGGCTGTATGGCTCTCTTGGCGAAAATTCCAATTCTATGATCGCCATTTACCATCATGACTTTGGCATAGCAATTCGGATTTATCGAGTGATTGGCGAATCTTATCTTGTTGCCTTTTCTCGTAGCGTCGACCACGAAATCGTTGTTGAGATTGAATAGAAAGCTGCACATGTACTTGTCGTAAACTTTTCCACGACGATCAGCCTCGTCTTGGCTTATTATCTCGCCGCAATATTCCGATATGAATTCGTTCTTGCCGGCTGAATCCTTGAGAAATATGCCCCAGCCAGCGACGTCAGACGGTGCCATCAAAAGATGTTTGTCTGCGTAGATGAGCGAAGACAATTATTAATCTTTCTTTTTCTTCTTTTTTTTTTTCTCTGAGAAAAAGTTTAACTAAAAGCTCAACACCGAAGTGTTTATGAGCTCAACTTTACCATTTTCGAGGGGAAAAAAAAAAAAAAAAAAAAAAAATCTTAAAGCTTTGGATCATTCGGCACGTTTTTTCATGCCAAATCCTGAATCGAGACGTAAATTTTATGCCAATAAGCACAAGGTTAATATTTTTTGGAGGTAAATTAATTATTTTTAATTTTCCAAAATATTAATCGATATAATTAAAAGTCGAATGCCGTTAATTGGTAATCACTTGAGAATGGCTGGACCGATTTGGCTACTTTTTTTTTTATGTTCGTAATAGTCCGAATAAGGTTTTTCGGGGAAAGTAAAATTTGGAAAAGTTGCCCGGAAAATTGGAAAATTCGGGAAAAACTGAAAGTGGAAAAATTCGGGGACAATTACAGGAGGAAAGTCGGAAAATTCGGAAAAATTGAAAAAATTATAATTTTTCCATGCACTCTCGATCGTAACTGACGATAGGAACGATATATTTGGTTGATTTTTTTTTTGTTTTGTTCGTTACGCTCCCGGGATGGAAATAACTCGTTCGAATTTTTTCAATTGAAAAAAAAAAAAAATTTGGAAAAACGCATTCCAGCATAAATTAAAAATTACAGGTTTTTTTTTTACTTTTGTGTTGTTTCGCGATCTGTCAAAAAAAAAAAAAAAAACGCAGTTATTTTATTTCTATTCCAATTTACTTTGCTGCTTGCCGCAAATATTGTGAATCGAGCCAATCCGGTTGTATAGTGACGTGTAAACAAAGTAAAGAATGATTCACAATCATTCACTTTTTTTTGTTACTTTATAACCGTTTGTCACTTCAAAACTCGCGGTATTTCGTAGGTAAATTTGTAAATTTTTTTTGCGATAAAACGACGAAACTCAATTCATTTCATGAAACGATTGCGACGAACTTACAATTTACAAATTAATTTAAAATTAACAGTTGAATTAATTGAAATTAATTGCACAGCTGAATTAATTGAAAATTGTAAGTTCGTCGCAATCGTTTCATGAAATGAATCAAGTTTCGTCGTTTTATCACAAAAAAAAAATTTACAAATTTACCTACGAAATACCGCGAGTTCTGAAGTGACAAACGGTTTATTAAGTAACAAAAAAAAGTGAATCATTGTGAATCATTTTTTACTTTTTTTTTTGACAAATTTTCACAAATTTCGCAAATTCACAAAACGATCACAGGCAAATTTATTGAAATTTGGACAGAAAAACGTCTGTCGGGTCAGCTAGTTAGCAATAAATAATAATTTTAATCGAGAATGTGACGTTTTTTTTTTGGTTTATCCATTTTTTTTTGGTTTTTCCATTTTTTTTTGGTTCTTTTTCGCTACTTACGAAGACCGCGCTGCACGCTGACGTTCTTGCACGATATTCTCGTTATGTGAAACTGATCGGCGCCGCAGGTCTGGCACAAATCCGGATCGCATTCTCGAACGGCGAGATAACACGGGCACTGTTTCGTGTTGCATTGCGCTTTGCAACGACAGCCGGGAAAACGATTTTGGCACTCGCTGCTGCACTGACAAAATTTTTCGCAAAAATTTTGCGCCTGTATGCACGGACAAGAATTGTCGCACGGTCGTCCAGGATGATCGCAAGGTGCGAAATTGTGAACGTGATTGGCACCTTGAAAATATGAAAAAATTAATTTTTTTTTTTTTAAATAAATAAAAAAAATTAATTTTTTTTTTTAAATAAATAAAAAAATTAATTATTTTTTTTAAATAAATAAAAAAATTAATAATTTTTTTAAATAAATAAAAAAAAATTAATAATTTTTTTAAATAAATAAATAAAATTAATTATATTTTTTAAATAAATAAAAAAATTAATTATTTTTTTTTATAAATAAAAAAAGAATAATCATTTTTTTAAATAAATTAAAAAAAAATAATCATTTTTTTAAATAAATAAAAAAAAATTAATTATTTTTTTAAATAAATAAAAAAAAATTAATTATTTTTTTAAATAAATAAAAAAAAATTAATTATTTTTATAAAATAAATAAAAAAAATTAATTATTTTTTTTAAATAAATAAATAAAATTAATTATTTTTTTAAATAAATGAAATAAGAACATTTTTTTTTTTCAAATAAACATATTTTCGCGCGATATTGGGTTAAAACGTGAAATTAAAATCATACCGGAATCTTTCTTGAGCTGTATTTTCCTGCAGTGCATCGACCATAGACGATGCTTCTTCTTCTTCTTTCGCGGCGGCGTAAAATCTTTTAGACTCTCGATCGCCGGTACGTCCGAGGCTTCCTTCTGGGCAAACTGATAAACCTCCTTGCACGTTTTCGTGAGTATTATTTGCGCCAGTGCGCAAGGATTACCGGGAAATGCTTTGTGAAGCGAGCGAAAGAGACTCTGCTCGGAGCCGGTCCACGAGAATGCGCTCTTGACGCGCTTATCAAGACCCAGAAGCATAAACGGCGTTTGATTCTCCGGCTGTGCCTGATCCTCGATCTCTTGCTCGTCCTTCGATTCCTTGTTCACGTTTTGCTTGAAATCTGCGAAAATTTCATCGCAACGAAATTTTGTCAATCCGGTGGAAATAACGATCCCGCGCGGCCCGGCGCGCCGAGGATTATTTTTTTTTTTTTCAGTACCGTCGCGCGAAGAAGAAAAAAAAAAAAAAGCAAAATATGAAAACGATCGATGCAAAAACTGAGGATCGTTGGGCGCTTGTTTTTCTTCTTCCAGATTTTTCTTTTCGGCAATGAAAGATAGAAATAATTATTTGGATCGGATGGAGCGAAGAGGATAAAAAAAAAATGGATCAATATTGAACAATAATAATATTACGCATGAAAAGATTATGGATCTTTTTGTTTTTTTTTTTTGCAAGTCGATGCAAATCTTTGTCGGATGAAAAGTTAAAAAAAAAATAATGTTCTCAAATATTACGCGTAAAAACGAGAGGCAGAATTATTTATTTATTTGAAAAATAAATAAAGGATGTTTTTATCACTGCTTTTTGGAATAAAGGGTGGAAATGTATTTTTTACCTTGACAGCTACCGCCCTGACTGTACTTGTTGCTGTCGTTGCTGTCCTCGCTGCTGGCCTCGTTGCCCGAATCGACGCTCGCCTGTTTGCGTACTTTGCGCGGTCCGCCTCGCTTCTCATCGACATCCTCTTCCTTTATATCGGCTGCTTGAGCAGCGAGCTTTTCCTTTATTCCTTCCTAGGGGACGAAAAAAAAAAAAAAAAAAAAACAAAACAAAACATCTGAAGTTCGCTGTAAAAGAGAAGCCAATGTTTTTTTTTGTCGAGCATCTTTGACATTTTAAAGTAAAGTGAATTTTTTATTCAACTATAACGCGTGTATGATTATAAATATTTTTTTTTTTTTTAAGTAAATAAAAACGTAGGAGCATGAAAATTTGAAATGAGACCATGGAAGTTTCGGAAATGGAAAATTTCACGAAAAACTTGTAAATTTCATGTAAAATTGTCAACTTGTATAAATTTTTTTTCCCCCCCAAATTGCATTGAAATTAATTGTAAAAGAATAAATTGCGTTATTTCTTTTTCTCGAAATTCCTTACCAAATGCATGTAACATTCCGAGCCGCAGGGCTCCAGGAACGGCTTGAGATCCGGGCCCTTTCGTTTCTGCAAATTCGGCCCCGGATGGCACACCTGCAGTCCTGACAATTCAATCGACGAGTTATCGCTCATATTATGACTGTTATTAATTTAAAATTTATCATCAGGATTTCGCGCAGTCTCGGGCACATCGCGAGCGAAAAATTATCAACGCTATTCGTTTTTAAATTATCAACAAATGTTGTTTTTTTTTTTTTTTTTTATCATAAAAATAGCGACAGAGCGCTCTGGAGCGGCGAACGAAAGTAAAAATAATAAATATAATACGGATATCGCATGAGCCCTTGTCGATGCCTCTGCGCTGAACGAAAAAGAAGCTTGAGATTGAAAAAAATTAAAAGAGAAAAAATGAAATGAGAAAGAAGAAAAGAAAAACCGCGATAAGTGTCTCTCTTATTTTCGTTTCATCGAATTTTTGTTTTGTTTTGTTTTTTTATGCATTGTTTATCTTTACCTTGCGGCGAGGTCCCCCTGGCTGCTACGATAAATCAAGAATCATAAATTGTTGTAATTAATAAACGTTCGATTTTGTTTTTACTTCAAACTTGTGACTTTTGATTGTTGTACTTTTTTTTTTGCCATTAAATTCAATTTTAATGAATTCGTATTTGGCACGATATCGTCGTTGCGAAGCTCGTTCGTTAAAATTCTACGGTCACGATTTGTCTCCTTAAATTCGACGAATCGTGAATCGAAGAATTTGAAAAGTAAAAAAAAATTTTATCCCCACGAACTTCGACACGGCAAGATCGATAATCTCAAAATTTCGTCACAAGACTTTGGGTTTTCATATCGAGAGCGACGAGGGGGGGGGGGGGGGGTGGAGGGGGGAACTCACGATGGAGAAAACAGTCGTATTTGAAGCATCGCCGGCAGAAGAGAGTGTGAAACGAGTGCATAGTTTGCTCGCGCGGAACGCTCTTCGCGTTTACTCCGTCGATGTTCGGCGTACACTCCGGCGGTAATACATTGGGATCCGATCTCTCGGTCAGTTCGATGAATTTCTGGCGCAATTCCTCCGGTCTACCTTTGTCGGGGAACATGCACGAAATTGCCTGAAAACGAAAAATTACGTTTTCCATTTAATTACTAAAATTAATTGATCGAAAAAAAAAAAAAAAAGAAACTTTCGATCATTTCTTTCGGTTGTAATATTTTGATCCGGCGACATTGCAAATCGTAAAATTTTGTTTCAATGACTATTGTATGGAAAAAAAAAAAAAAAAAGCAAATGCGCGAATAAATTGATGGATAATTGAGAATTTAGTTTAAGAATGTTATTGGAGCTACCGCGAATATCTGCATGGATGGAAAACGAGCGATTTCTTTGTTGTCCTTTCGATCGTCGGATTTTTCGCTCTTGGATTCGATCTTCGAGTCGACTTTCTCTTTGTCCTCCTTGGACGAATCCCTGGACGTTTCTTTTCCCTTCTTTGGCGCTTCCTTCTCTCTGTCGTCCTTCTCGTAGACCAGAAGAGCGTTCACGAGATCAACGAAGATCGAGTCGTCCATGAAACCCGATTCACGGTCGCCGTGAACCTGAAGATACAGCGACGAGAGTTATTTTTTTTTTTTTTTTTTTTCAATCAGCGCCGACTTGAAATTCGAGCAATTTCGCGTTCGGTTTACTTTGCCGTCGTAATTCTTGATCAATTCCTCGATGAATGTGCCATCCTCGTCGAGGATCTCGTCGCCCATGTAAGGAATATTGTGCAGTACGGTCTCGTCCTCTACCATGAAATTTTGCTGTATCGGAGCCCACGTGTACATGGTCGGTATGGGAGTTACAGCGTTGATTATTTTCACGGGACAAGATTGTACTTCGCCGTCCGAGCTCGTGGCTTCGGCTTTTTTCATGCAAGACACGTGCGCGGGTATGTCCTGCATCGCCAGCCACATTGCCTTACCCTCGGCCAAGCGTTTTTGCTCGGCGACTAAAAAGTCTGCGCGGATAATATTTAGGGGGAAAGAAAAAAAAAAAAGAAACTGTTTCAAGGGAGCGATCGAGCGGCCGTAGCTTAAAACTTTGGTCGATGACAAAGCGGCACTTGGGATGTGGAATTTTTCAATGAATGTTGCAAAGATACGCGAGTTGACTTATATTTAGGTTTGTAAAAGATTATTTTCACGGGACAAGATTGTACTTTGTGCTCCGAGCTCGTAGCCTCGGCTTTTTTCATGCAAGACACGTGCGCGGGTATGTCCTGCATCGCCAGCCACATTGCCTTACCCTCGGCCAAGCGTTTTTGCTCGGCGACTAAAAAGTCTGCGCGGATAATATTTAGGGGGAAAAAAAAAAAAAAGAAACTGTTTCAAGGGAACGATCGAGCGGCCGTAGTTTAAAGACTTTGGTCGATGACAGAGCGATAGGATGTGGAATTTTTCAATGAATGTTGCAAACATGCGCGAGTTGACTTATATTTAGGTTTGTAAAAGATTATTTTCACGGGACTTCCGAGCTTGTAGCTTCGGCTTTTTTCATGCAAGACACGTGCGCGGGTATGTCCTGCGTCGCCAGCCACATTGCCCTACCCCCCGCCAAGCGCATTTTTGCTCGGCGACTAAAAAGTCTGCGCGGAAAATATTTAGGAAAAAAAAAAAAAAAAAAAGAAATTGTTTCAAGGGAACGATCGAGCGGCCGTAATTTGAAGCTTTGGTCGATGACAAAGCGGTACTTGGGATGTGGAATTTTTCAATGAATGTTGCAAAGATGCGCGAGTTGACTTTTATTTGGGTTTGTAAAAGAACATTCTCACGATTATTATATGAGGATATTGTATTTTCTTAAGTGTATGCTAAATGACACGAAAGGTATTAAAAAATCGATAATATTATATGCTACTCGAATAGCTTGAAATCTTTGTCAAAAAAAAAAACGACTACAATCGTATTGTTTTTAAAAGTAGGGTTATTATTATTGCATATGATTAATGATTGAATTCGCGGAAATTGAAAGCGAGAATGAGGCTTATTCCGAAATGATTTTGTCAACGAGCAATGGAATAACTGACCTGTCATAACTCTGCGATTCTGGTTCCAGGCGATTTTGACCTCGTCGGCTCGTTTGTATCGTTTCAATTGTCGCAAACGCATATATTCCGATTTAACGCGTTTTCGCCACTCGGCCGACACTTTTGTCTTCGACATTTCAACTTTTCAACGATTCAACAGGGACAACGAAAATGTTATTCAGTTAATTATAAATACAGATGATAACTCCCTGACGTAGTTTACGTTTTTTTTTCCCCTCTATATCTGTATGGATTTGACGCGATCGGCCATCTTTGAAAAAGTGCGCTACGCTACGAAAGGGGTGCCAACATTACTGGTGCGTTCGAAGCGCCATCTCAGTATAATTTTTTTTTGTAGTGGCAACAGTGCTCGATACTCGAGAGAGAGAGAGAGAGAATCGAGATCGGTAGAAACTTTTCATAAATTTCCGGAAGTTCTTGGCGCTCGGACGTGTTTTTCTTGAGAGCGAAAAAAAAAGTAATTGTTTTTCATTGAAGCGCAAACGGTGGATAGACATATCGCTAGGGTTTCATTTTTTGTTCGCGATATCGTTGTCGCAGCTCGAACTTCTGTTTGTGCAGTTAAGTCCAAGACTTGCTTTTATCTTTTGGACATTCGTGAAAAGTGTTGCGAAGATTACGATAGTCATCAAATTCGAAATAAATTCGCCGGATACATAACTGTTTTGTTTATTTGCATATCTACTATCGGTAGGTTTGAATCGAAAACAAAAACGTTATCTTTCCGGCGTTTGGGCTTTTCGCGGCATACTCTGGACATCTTTTCTCAGAATCTTTTGGAATTCGTAGAATTGGCAAAATTTTTTTCGTTCGGTGCTCGACGCGCCATCATCTTGTCGCGGCCAAAAGTGGCAAGCTCGATGATACACGCGATTTGCTGTTTCCGCTCGCGACCGTTACAGTTTGAAAAATATCTCAAGTTGAATCCGCAGTTTTCTCGAAATGGTTGATGTGAGAGTGTGCTTTTTTTCGTGGTATTCGTTCGCGGTGATAATTGTGAACATTGTGATTTTAATGTTTTGTGCATTCAGGATAGCTGCGTCAGTTCGTTTAACATCGATGTGAATTCGTAAGTCCAATACACATACATATATATATATATATATATATATATTTTCAACCGTTTTATAAATATGCCAGTACGAGAAGCGTATGCTCAAATATTTTTCTTGTGCATCATTTTATTTCTATTATTGTTATCTGTAACAAAGGAGCTCGACGTACGGTATCGCCACGTTGCAAAGACTTTTTTTTTACATTCTAAACGAAAAGCATACATTTCTTTTATTTCGATTTCTTTAAAACTCGATCCTCTGTGGTATTTTCAATTGCTGATTCCGAATCCGGAGTCAGAATTTGAAAATTCCGAGTGGTTTATCCCAATATGGCAGCCGAAAGTTAATCGAATGTTAGAATTTTTATAAAATCTGTCGTACATGATATCCTGAAAATCGACGACCAGAAGGGGGAGGGGGGGGGGGGCACGTTTAGGCCGACGAATTTAATTTTTCAGATTACCCCTAAAAATTTTTTACCTCCAAGATGGTGGATCCAATATGGCGGCCTAAAATTACAAAAATCCGTCGGACTTACACGAAATTCGGAACTCGGGTCTTTTTTGGGACGCTGATCTCAAATTTTAAGTAAAACAAAAATTCAAAATGGCGAATTCAATAGAGCGCGGTTCGAAATTGCCTAAGCTAGTCCGATTCACGCAAAATTCAGAACTCGCGTTCGTTTCGAGAGCTTGATCTCAAATTTTATGTAAAAAAAAAAAAACGAAATTATACCTTGAAATTTCGAAAAAAAATCATATCCAAGGAAAAACGTATAACTTTTTATTTAACAAGGTTTCGTAGAAATAAAAAAAACACAAAGTCGATGAATTACGTGCTCGACTCTCGTCGCAAAAAATTGTATTTATCTCACACATCAGATTTTTTTTTTATACATCGCTTAAAAGTATTACACAAATATTTGTTGCACACCCCTCGCATCCTCTTTGCCTCCTTCGAAGTAATTATATCGTTTGCGCTCTTTCGTTTTACTTTGCAAATAAATTTTTGCGGTTCTTACATTTTTTCTCTCCCTCGAATAACCGTTCACCTTTTTTTTTTTTTTTTTTACATATTACAGAATTATAATAGGCGTTTACTAGAAAAATCAGTCATTCTCAAAAATCCTTCGATATTCTATGAATTTAAACTTTCAACGTCCCGCTCGAGGGATAACGCTTTATCGATTACGTAAACTCTCGTCCCTTATCATTTCTCATTTTTTTTTATTACTCTTTTATTCACGTAAATTATTTCCATATTACAACGCTCGCTTGATCCAGAGCGTTTTTTTCATGTTTACATTTTTTTTGCCTTCTTTCGTTTCGCCAACGTTTCGTTTTTTATTTTCACGATACCACGAACGACTCCTTTCTTTCCTTTGTTTACTTTCCTATGCTCCACGTATTATTTTCGTACATATATCGGACTCGCTCATCTCTAGTCGCGTTCAGTCACAATCCACTTCGACGAAACTCTCTCCCTCTCTCTCGCTTTCTCTCTTTTACTCTTTGTCTCGATATTTCCTTGAAAGGAAAAAAAACTCATACACACGCCGCGAAAGTTTAGTATTTTATTTTTTTTCTTCCTTCACTTTTCACTTGTAATAATCAAGGTGGGAAAAAATTTTTAACCGTTAATCTGAATTACGGAATATTGGTAAATATAAATGGAATAAAAAAAAAAAGATTCGTTATCGTAAAAAAATTATATTTTTTCCCTTCGATTTTTGTTGTGTTTTGCTCGCGGACTTTCACAGCGAATATGATAAATATACAATACGATAATTCAGGGACAAAATTTCCACGATAAATTTTTACCGTTCGCGTGTAAGTAATTTTTTTTTTCAGTCAAATAATCGGCAAACTTTTTATCGTCGATTTTTCAAATTTAAAAATCGTTGCGATTGGATAATTTTGTATCTTAAATTCGGTGATTAAGATTTTCGATTTGATAATTACTTTCGAGTCACAGAGACGATTGGGACGATCGAGCATGTACATTAGTCAGTTTCTTTTTTTCTATTTTTTTTTTGTTCTTTTTGCATATACATGTATATTTTTTTAAAATTCTCTCTCAATGATTTTGGATCTGGATCCGAAATAGCCTAGAGCACGCGAGCTATATTTTCGCACGCGTGCGATACAACCAACACTCAACACATAATGACATCACATCAATGTTTTTTTTTTTTTATCTTATTTATCATATTTCATCGTGTTGTATCGTTTTACACACTTCATTTACATACTAATTTTGACTTAGCTACGTGTATTAAGGGCTCATATTTTCCCCTGCCTCTCGATGCGGCAAAGATTCTCATCAAAATTTTCTCGAGAGATTGGTTTTATAATACAATAATAATAATAATAATAATAATAATGGAATAATTTGCGTGTCTCGACGAGAAATTGATAATTTTCGCTATTGCAGATGGAAGATTGAGTTTCGAAAGATATTTTTTCTCCAAATTATTATTTTTTTTTTGTGAATTAATGATCAATCGATAATCGAATTGAAATTCGAAGTAATTAAGTCTAATTAAATCTACATGTACAATAAAGATATTTCTAAAGTCTTTTTTTTTAACGTTCTGCTCGCCAGTATATACGTCGTTTGGGTCCCCCATGATTATTGTTTTTTTTTCTTTTCATTTCTCGAGATTTTAATTATCTTTTTTTTTTTTCAATTTCATTCTCAAAGTTGCACAATGACGCGTCTTTTTTTTCAAAACGTTGCCCAAAGTTCGTTTTACTGTACCGAATTTTCTTGTCAGGTGCTCGATATTTTTTTTCGCAGGACTTGGTCTATTTTTTTAAAATAGTTTTTTTTTTTTTTAATTTGCAAAACGTTCATTTTAGATTCAAGCGTCGTCGATGATACTTTGATCATTTAACGTTTTTTTTTTTTTCATCATTGTAAGTGAAAATTTTGCAATTTCTTTAGTTTTTCAAGATTTACGAATTTTATTTTTTCACATTTGCGAAGTTTGGGTTCGATTGATCGATGCTTCGGAGATTCAGATGCGCTTCACCGATTCAGATTGTCAGACACATAATATTATAACGAATATACCACAGATATATATAAATATATACATATATTATATATATATATATATGCAGGGAAGAGGCCGTTGCTTGGACTTCGATTACGAATTATTTATGCAATAGTTCATGACTCGATTATTATTATTATTATTATTATTATTATTATTCTTGAAGTATTAATTTTCTCGTACAATCGTATTAATTAGGTGAATCGTATGAAAAATATTCAATCAGGGAAATTAATTTATTGAAATGAAATAAAAGTAGGAATCCCATAAATTGGGCGAGTTCAAACATTATCAATGCCGAATAATTTATTTTTTCATTAAAGGACTCTGTCAATCATAATAAAGTCGAGAATTTAATGTTACTTAAATTGACAAAAATAATCGATGACGATTTTACGAGGGCGATTTACATCGTAAAATAATCGTAGAGTTCTATCAATAACATATTTATTTAATATTAAATATAGCTATCTATATATATATGAGGTATCCCAGCCTGTTTTCCCTAACTTCTGACCTCGTCAACTTTTCGATAAAAGAAAAGTTTGAATATCATATCGATGGGTGATCAGGGTCACAAAACGTGAAACAAAAATCAGCCGGATCATGTCGTATTGTTTTATAGTTTATATGAGATATGCATACACCTAAATATATACGCTTTATCATTTATCATTTACATTTATCTTTATATAATGATGATATAATTACATTTTATAATTATATTTACTGTATTTATACCGAGATATCAACTAGTCGTCATTATATAGTACAAGTTATGCGCTCTAATAGTTTCGATTGTCAAAGTAGATACGAGTGTAGTTGAAAAATGTTTTTATTTTTTTTCTCCTTATGCGGACTCGAGTCGAGCGAGTTCCTATAGGCCATAATATAGACATATTTTTACTTCATTCGTTTGTAGAAAATATTTATAGCTTTCACTAGTTAGGCAAAGATTCTGAGTTTATACAATGATATATATATATATATATATATATATATATATATATATATATATATATATATATATAATATATATATCATTGTTTTGAAAATGTTTAGTTTTTTTGTCTCCTTTACTCCATTTTCATCTCTCGCGTTTTTTTCCACTCTTAATTATTCACTTTTTCTCGCTGATATTAATTGAAAACGTTTACCTTCACAACCATCTTGTTATAGAATGATAACGTCGAATCATCTCGCGGGTATTTTTTTGTTTTTTTTTTCTCTCTCAAACGAGTATATTTTATAAATACTCGACTTTGTAATGCGCGTAATACGATCGAAAGGCCTTGGAGAATTTTTTTTTTCGTCGATATCGTAAATATTTTTCGTACTTGAAAAAAAAAAAAAAAAAATAGAAATAAAAAACGAATAAATTTCGTTCAAATATGTGCAAATCCTACGGAGAAAAAAAAACGAAATTCTTTACAATTTTCGGTTTTATAAGAATTTTACGTAAAAATAAATTAAAAATCAAGAAAAAAAAAACAAATTGAAAATCTGAAAAAAATCGATCATCATTTAAATATAAATCAGATGAAATAAGCTTTGGCTTGTATTTTTCTGCTGACGAGTTAAAAAGTTCATGATTGAACATGAAATTTTGACGTTGCAAGGACTGACACGATTTTTTCAAAAATTATTCTTAAAAAAGTGATGGGGTACGAAAAATATTTATCATATCGCTGAAAAAAGAAAAATGAATGACTGATTTGTCGAAGAATCATTTTATATTGGATGCAGCGAGAGAGAATGTCGGAAAATTTCATTAAATTTAAAGCTTTTCATTTCGTTCGACGATTTAAAACATGTATTTATATTATATATAAGTATATATATATATATATGTATATATGTATCATTTATTCTCTCCTGAATTATTTATAATTCTCGAAAGAGACTCGTGAATATTGAAGTTTCGAGTCCATAAGGTAATTGGAAATATTTTTTCATCGTAACTTTCAATATATAGGTATATGTATTTGTTTTATATATACTCTGAATTTTAGATACACTTTTCTTCTTTTAGAATCTGTCGAAGCCTTTTTTTTTTGCACGAGTTCGCGAAAATTTTCATCACTATATTGAGTTTTTTGTATTATGCACTCGAGGAAGAACTGTTGTTGTGTTTTTTTTTTCCCTTAAAACTGAGCTCAGGAAGATTAGAATGCCATTAGATTTTTTTTTTCGTAATTCTGCAAACGAATTATACTATCGTGAAATTTTCAAATATTTCTACGTTTGCGTTTATTTACGTTTTTTTTTTTCTGTGCATCGTCAAATTTATCGTAGAATTAAAAAGTAGAGGCCGAGCGCATTATTTCGATGCTAGAGTAGAAAAAACACACTTCTCTCTCTCTCTCTCTCCCTCTCTCCTAATATAGATAATAGATGTCTTTGTATAGATCGTTTTAAAGGTAGAGGAACTAGGCTCTCCTATGAGAGAATTTTTTTTCAATCGATTAATTGATTGTGCACAATCAATTAATTTCAGAGAATTGTCCCAATGATGAATTAATTACGACACGTCATTATTATTATTATTATTATTATTATTATTATATTACTTCCTCCACCTTTCTCTCCCAATCAATCTTCTAGGCCGTTATTATTTCTCACGTATTTTCCTCGCGAAGGCAAAAATCGTCAAATGAATCTCGCGAATCCAATTTATAATAATTCATAATTTCGATAAATTTTCGATATATACTTGTGTCATTATTGCCCGCGTTCGCGGACTCGAAAATTTTTCCGATTTTTCTCGTATGAGAATTAAAAATTGGAAAAAAAAATTTTTTGTTAGTTACGAAAATTATGGAAACTTTAACGCTTTACCGAGTTGAAGTTTTTTCAATTTTTTTTCTCCCTTCTCTTTAATTCTTGGACATTGAAAATGAGAAATAATTTTTTCAAGAATTTTGTTGGATAAACTAAAAAATTAAAACATCTTTGAGCTTCTTTTTGTAATTTGAATCATTCCTTTTTTTTCTCGTCAAACGCAATTCTCATTTCTTTAATTCACGCAGATTTTAATTACGATATTTCAAATTTAATTTCTCTGCCTCTGCGTATTTTCTATTTTCACTTTTCCATCATCTTTTAATTAAATTTATCATTATATTATCGTATATTATCGTTAAACGTCTTTATTTGATTATTATTATTATTATTATTAAATGTATTATACGATTTATCACGTTTGGAGCTTTTCTCAGCTCCCAGTTTCTCTCTTTTCTCTTTTATATTCTCTTTCGTTAGGCGGGGTGAGCGCAGGAAATTCATTAGACCGATTCGTTTTTTCTTTTTCTTAATATCGTTTCGCACCTTACATTATAAATTGATGATTTTTTTTTATCGCCTCGAATTCCGTAGACATTGGATGAAAATACCTTATTAATGAAAAAAAAAAAAAAAATAATAATAAAATAAATAAATTAGGCGTTTCCTACGTATCAAGAAAATTTCGAAATTTCTCACTTTACTTTGGAGAACTTTTTCCCGTTCTCGTTATTCCTTATTTCATTGTAGGTTTTCATTTTTCATTGTTAACTAAATTACGACAGTCGAGTATAATAAAATCAATATATATATATCGAAAAAATATTCGTTAATTAATATAATTTTCAGTCTAACAAAGAGCTGCAAAAATTGTGCGACTTTCTAAAAAATTCATCATTCTTTAATTTTACATTATTATTCGATTGCCTACTTAGAGAATCGTCCACCGAGCATTATAACCTTTACTTTCATCGGCTCGCAATATCCCGCGCTGCGTCCAGGAGACTCGACCAGCGAGTCGCGCGCGTCAACGGGAATTTTGCCAAGCCTCTTGTGAATTATTTATTTACAAAATTACGAGAGCCCAAAAAATTTCGAATATTCATTTTTTTTTTTTTCGACAAATTTGACTCGAAATTTGAAATGTTTGTTGATTTTTCTTTTTTTTTTTCAATTATTTACATCGCATATATTTTTTTTCTCAATTGGTCGAAATCCTTCGAAATTTTTCGAGCTCGTCGATCGAGGATTTGAAACTGGCTATTCATTTTTTTCCCCCCCAGAATTGCACAGTTTTTTCGATAAAAAAAAATCTCATCCCACATTAGTCGCCCGAGAATCGATCGAATCCAAGACTGGATCAACCAGACGGGAAAATTGCAAATGCAATTATATGACGATCTCGATCGATTCTCGAGTTTTTATCAATTTTTTGCCTTCATTGTCCTTCATCGACGTATTTCAATCCCTTGGGACTCTGTCCTTTTTTTTTTTCGTTATTCGGCACTTTAATTTTTTTGCCAGTTTTCCGGGAAAAATGGACCCATAGCATATATATCTCTCGATGTGTTTTTTTTTTTTTTTTTCGTTAATCTCACCGTGACACACGTTGCACAGACATCAGAGTCGACTCTCCATTTTTTCATTGTCATTTTTTCTTCTTTTTGATTTCCACAATTTTTCGAAAAAAATTTTGCAAGCTTCAATTTATTGAAATTTTTATTTTTTTTTTTTATTTCGTGTTTCGAATATTCGCGATATATATATATAGGCTTGCCCACAGGTACCTTCATTGCTAATAAGATCATTCCGTGTATCAGTTGCTTCGTATTGCTTAATTTTTTGTTCCTTTTATTTTGTTTTTTTTTTTTTTTTCGTTTTTAGTTTGTTCTAATTAATTTTTTTATAATTTATTCGCGAACATGCCGGGACGGTGCAACGAAAAATGGGCGGGAAAAATTTCAATTTTTTCTACAAAAATACGTCATTAATCTGTTGTAGGAATATTATTTTTCGCAATCGTTCACATTACATGATGTACAATTTACGGTAGTACATTTTGTGTGTGCACGTGCATATTCGGAAGGAACTTTATTCCATTTTGTCTCGCGGCTTGAGATATTTTCATAATCGAAATATATATCCGTATAATTCAATTATTAAATATACATATATATTTTTTCTCAATTCGTCAATTGTATCCGATTGTCCTTCTATAACCGTCCCGATATCATTGAATATCATTGATACAGTATACAGAGATATTTTTTCCATCGACTCGATCACAAATCGTACATTGGAAAGAAAAAAAAAAAAATTTTGTCGTTGCATCGTTTCGCGAATTATTCTACGAAAAAGCGAATATTTATTCCGGAAAAAGAGTTATTATTATTGTTTATCGGATTTACAATTTTTTTTTTTTTACTAATCCTTTTAGTGGCTCTTCTTGATTTTTCAAGGCGTAATATAATTTTTTTTCTTCATTTTTTTTTTCATTCGTTTATAAAGATTGTGATTGATCACAATTTTGCTTCACGACTTTGAGAAGAAAATATTTCACATAAATATATATTTATGTATGCATATATATTATATGAATATATTGTAATATCATAAATGTTCGAATGTTTATCCCATTTTGTATTCGTCTGACTCGCATACGTGACCATAATTGGGCAAATTTAATATTTATTACAGGGCTAATGAAATTATTGACAAAAGTACGAAAATTAAATTGTATTATATCGGTTCAATGATACGAAAATTTTAATATCAAATTATCAACTTCATTATCATTATCAACTTCAGAGTACATCGCAAGTACCGGGTACTTGAGGTACTGCCCAGCTCTGCAAAATAAAATCTAACCAAACTCCACCTGATATAACGACAGCAGTTCAATATTGTCTAACTGTTTTTGTTTATTTTTAAATCTTTCTGATTGTCAGATTGAGGCTTTTCGTCGATCTTCGCTTCTTTCCATCCTCGCCAATTCTTTACTTTCATTTTCATCATCGAATCTCTATCTCTGTCTCTCTCTTTCTTTCTCTCAATGACCAAAGCTCGTATTTTTATTTCTCGCTAAAACGATGCAACGTTAGGATCCTCATCGATGATGAGAGCAAAAGTTCAAAATAAATAAGATTTTCCCGTATACGAGATCGTCGTGATGGATCGATCCAACGACTTTATCAAAATCGAGTACACGTTGTGATTGTTTCAACACATCCGTGCAACATGATACATACGGAATCGTGGCAAATTTTCACAATGACAATGAAATTCCGATGCTTCATCATGCCTCCAGTTGCGATTTTTAATAAATGGATTGTCGAGATTATCGCGGTCACAGCGCTCTGTATATAGATTGTCCTTGATCAAGAGATTATCTTAACGACGGACTCGGCCTCGTCATTGAGCAATAGGCCCAGACGTAGGTCGAGTTCGCCGGCTTCGAGGGCCCATTTTTCCCTCAGCCATCATGGCGAGTCGGCATTCTGCGTGCCAAGCGTGTGAATTGGAAAAAGCGAGTACCAGCCGACTGTTAGTTTCGTAAGTGGCAATAATTCGAGATCGACCTCGGCACCCCCGAGGCCCTGATTGCTCTCGAAGCCCTGCTTCTTCTCCCAGAGCATAACGAGCAAATTTCGACCAAGCGCGTCGCAACTACCGTACTTGAGGGTCTGACGATACTGAGGTATCCGCGAGTGTTTTACCACTCGGGTCTTGCGCTTGTGCAACCAGCGCTCACCATCGCGCAGATATGTCTTTACGTACGTATCTGACAACAGAGAACGTGGACGATACGAAGCGATTAATCAATGACGATCAGAGTGTTGATTGTCAATAAAATTGCAAACAGGCTGATTTTTTTTTCTTTTTTTTTCTAAGAGGCAACATATACGTCTCTAAGGCCTTTATTTTAGAGGTCTATTTCAAAAATAGTGGTTGTGTTGGGGTGGAAATGATACTTTCGGTAGAAAGCCTTGAATCATTGACTATAAAAATGCGCCTCACTAGCTCGTTTTTCAATTCAGAGAAGTTAGTGAGAGTCACTGCGGAAAAGCTTGCGCGCAGGATTTCTCAAAACAGACTGATCCGATTGAGCTGAAATTTTAACTACACGTTGAAAGAATGTGGCGAATTAAAATGACGAACCAGTCTTAAATTTCACTGAGAATTGACCAATTGGCAGAGGATCAAATATTGTTTTTCCTGATACTTTGATTTTTATTGGTGCATATTATACTGTAGCTTAACAATCAATCGATGGATCAAGTTTTTGGTTTATCACTTCAAAGTCGATGACTTTAGCGATTTATCTGCAAAATTTTATCCAGATCGGTTCAACGGTTCTGGAGTTATCTTGCGCGCAAGCTTATCGCAGTGACTCACTAACTTACCCTATTACAGCTATACACTGTGTCGATTTGAAAAACGTCAATGAGACATTTTGTATGCAATGATTCAAGCTTGCTATCGAAAGTAACATTTCTGTCCCAACTCTACCGCTATTGCTGCAACAGACCTCGAAAAAAGGCCTCAGAGACGGATGTGCCCCTTTATAAGCAAATTAACGAAAGTTTTTTTTTTTTTTTAAATCAATCGTCAGCGAATCAATGTAGTTTGTATCTCGTTACCGGGTTCCTCTCGTTCACCAGGACATATATCTCGCGCGGATATAACCTCGACCTCGAGGGTACCCTTGCTGAGAAACAAGGCCAGCTTGACCTCACCGTTGTTCACACCTTTAATGATATTTAAAAAGGAAAAGAAAAAAAAAAAAACGATTGAGTTTTCTTTTCAATTCCTGGTCTTGTGTCTGCTGTACTTTCGTTTCGGTCGAATCTCAACCTTGAGAACAAAATAAAAAGATCAAGTTCTCACCGCTTGTGAGCTTGAATCCTCTCGGTGCCAGTTGACCAGGTCCCAATTTCATTTCAATCCCATTCTCGTTCCTCGTCGATTGCTGACTGGAATTTCAATCGCGAATGACAATGATAATTAATTAAAAAAAAGATTTTTTTTTCCCATTTTTTCGAAACTTGCTCGATGAGAGCGCTCACCTTAATTTATCATCCTCGTCGGACTCGCTGTTACGATCGTGAAGCCTCTCCAGAAATCCCACGGTCGTTTGTCCCACACTGTCTTTGCGCTCACCTCGCCCTGCACGATACATCAATCACGATTTAATTTATCAATGATATGCAACGATAATATTGCATCGTCGTTTCACAACGACTACGGTCATCCGGCTCGTGTATCGCTCGTTGAAATATTTTTGTTTTTTGCCCCCAAACGTACCAAAAAAACCAATATTTTTTTTCTTGTTTTTTTTTTTTGTTTCACATATAGGGAATTTAAGGCTAAATCTCACCCTCTGTAACACAATTTTTTTTTTTTTTATATCGTCGTTTGAAAGCCGCCAAAAGGCAAGCACTTTTGTACTTTTTTTTGCCTGCTGCGATTTAATGATAATTAAAAAAAAAAATACCCGAAACAAAAGGTGGAGAAAATTGACAAAATCCCGTATCAGATTTATAAATCTTTAGCCAATTTTTTTCGAACATTTTTTTCTGGAAAAAATAATATAAAAAATAGCATATTCATGATATATGAAGCAGAGATTTTTTGTGAATTCGTTGAAATTTTTAAGAGTACCAAAGCTTCGGTTTTATGTGAAATTGAAATAGAAAAAAAAAATCGTTATTAAAGTTGTTTGTCCTTCAGGGTTGCAACAAGATAAAAAAAAAAAAAAACAAATATCGAAGAAATTTTGCGGTGATCGAGGATCACCGTCGTTTAAAGACGCGCATACGTCTCTAAGGCCTTCATTTTAGAGGTCTATCGCAACAATAGCGGCGGGATTGGGATAAAAATGACACTTACAGTAGAAAGTTTGGATGATTGCCTGCGAAATGCCTCATTGACGTTTTTCAAATAGCTGTAATAGGTTAAGTTAGTGAGTCACTGTGAGAAACTTGCGCCCAGGATAACTCGAGAACCGTTTGACCGATCTGGATTAAATTTTGCACAAAAATTTCTCGAGTCATCCACTTTTAAATGATGAACCGGAAACTTGATCCATCGATTGATTTTTAAGATACAATATATTATGCACCAATAAAAATCAAAGTATCAAGAAACAAATATTTGATCCTCTGAAAATCGGTCAATTCTCAATGAAATTAAAAACTGGTTAGTCATTTTCATTCACCACATTCTCTCAACGTGTGGTTAAAATTTCAGCTCAATCGGATAAGCCAGTCTTGAGAAATCCTGCACGCAAGCTTTTGTGACTCTCTAACTTCCCTGTTACAGCAAAATACATTGTTTATTTGAAAAGAATGTCAGTGAGGCATTTTTTAGGCAATGGTCCAAGCTTTCTACTGAATAATTTTCACCCCAACCCTCCGCCACTATTGTTGTGTAGTAGACCTCTCATGTAATGGCCTTGGAGACGTGTGTGTGTGCCCCCTTAAGCCTGGGAGATAGCCCATATAAATTCATGTATGTATATATGTACTTGAGTAAGGGTAAATTGCAGGCTTTTGAAATCTTCCCGGACTTCCTCGCCACGTACGACGAAGTGGTCTCTCTTCTTTCGATTTACTCTCGAACGAAATTTACATCTTCACAAAATTTACTCATATACTCCTTCACAATTTGTCTCCATCTATATATTATATATATATGTGTGTGTGTGTGTGTGTGTGTGTGTGTGTAAGTTTGAGCTTACGAAGAGTCAAGGCAGAGGTAGGATTGACTGGGGTTAACTCTTTGGGTCTCTGAGTTTGTTTGGGAAAACTTCGTCAACCAGAGTTTGCTACTGCGAATACAGAACACCTCGTATCGAATCGTAGTCCAGAGACGACCAAGTAAGATACAACTCAATTTATAATTTACTTGATCTTCAAGAATTATATTTTTGTGTAATTAAAAAAAAACATCATTACGTCCCTTATTGTTCTGAAAATAAAAAAAAAAATACAGCCAATCGTAATTTTACAGCTACAATTCCTCGTCACGTGACAGAGTGAGCCAAAAATTGTTTTAATTCATATCAATCGATTGAACAATTGATTGGCCAAATAACGAAACTTCGTTGCTAGAACATCGATGAAACGAATTAAAAAAATTAAAAAAAAAAACACTTTAGTAAATTAAACGTTGCATCGTATATTGTCCAATAAGAAACTCGATAATTCACGAATTCTCAAAGATAATTACTCCCGGGAGTCTCGTAATTATATTCACGAACTCGGATTTACCATTTAAAAGGGCTTAATCTGGAGTTAAATTTGCTCTCGACAGCCAAAGCCCAGGAGATTATTATACGGAGATTACAGTGAAATTTGTAAATTAACGTAAAATGCTAAAAATTCATAACTCACTGTTAAAATAATTTTTGAAATTATATCATTGATCAAACGAGAGATCCGGAAGGTTAACGGTTGTTAATTTTTATTCCAGCGTGAAATTAACATGAAAAAGAAGAGTCCTGGAAAACAAAACAGCGAAGAGATATCGAATTTGTGTTATTTCCCAAAATTGAGGCTATCAAAAAATTAGCCAAGTCTATTATTTCGATTGAAAGTTCACCTAAAAATATCGAAAATTGTAGTAGTCATTTTTGGAACATTGGGTTTTTGATTTTTTATTTATGTTGAACTGGCTAAAGATTGAAAAATAATAATTATAGCTGGATATTTCAATGCATTGATCCCTGAAATTATCATTCGTTAAATTTATGAATGATCGAGGTCATAAATCAATCCATTAATAATTTAATTTATGAAAAAAAAAAAATTACTGAATCATTACCGTTTGCTGTTGATTGATTTTCTTAATTCGTCAATTATTCAAACATAATTAAAAACGACGAAAATAAAGATCGACCCAACTGTTTATCGATGATGAGAGAGTGGCAATTATTCTAGAAAAAGGGTAGAACTTGAAATTTTTGATTTTATTAATATTACGAGCTAATAATTCGATATCAAAGAAGATCCCCCCTTGGCTTTTCAGGACTCTGACGGTAATTTTGCTCATATTCATTCGACATAACCGAGTGGCCAATCAGTAGAAAAGACTTCTGAAGTTCAACGTTTCTCCCTGACGTATAGATTCGCGAGGCTTTCTCCGCTTTTCTCACATTTCTTTCGTCGGGGATCTTCACCAATGAGATCCCAAAGTTCCAAATTAAACTTTGGTCTTGGTTCGTTTTATCTCTCTCTCCCTCTCTCTTTCTATTTCTCTCACGATTTGTCTCCTGGGCGTCTCTAACGCAGGTAGCAAAGTCGCAAATCGGATTTATCTCGTCTCGCAAATCCAACCAGAGAGATAGACGAAAGGTACAAGCCAATTTCATGCGAAGATCCCAGAGAGCACGAGTCGAAAAGTCGTGTGTCACGAAAGCGATTCTCGATGTTTTATACGCTTTGAGACAAATTTTTTTATTAAAAATTTGTTTTGTTTTTCCAATTGTAGGTATTCTCTTTTTTTTTAATAGTTTGATTTATCATTGAATGTATTCTTTCGTTATCTCCCTTTTATTTTGTCGATTAATTATTTTTCGTTATAAATCAATTTTTACGAGACAAAAATGCGAATGGAAAAGAAAGTTTTTGAGAAAAGTCAAAAAATATTGCAAACGCGGTAATATAATTGTGGCTTGTTCTGCAAATTTTTCTCATCATGATTACCTTATTTTTTTATTTATTATTTATTCAATCAGTTTTTTCTTTCGCATCATTTTTTCACGTTCCCAAAACATCTGACTCTTAATCTGCCTTTTGCTACATCGCAATACTGTTTGTTATTTTTACGAGATACCAAGATCGTGAAACACGTCTCTCACCTATAATAGCAGCCACTCGCTATACTCGCGTGTATACATCACCGAGATAGTCCGATATCGCAACACGTCCTTGATAGGGTAGGGAGGAACAAAAGTCAGAAACAAAAAGGACGAAGTGTGGTTGAGGGGGGACGAAAAAAAATTGTGACAATTTACATCTGCGAGCTCGAGAGAAGGGCAAAAGTATTTCGAATAAGATTTTTTTTTTTTCGTAAACGTTGCAAAGCTCGCCAGAGCAAAGGGCTCGCTGATTAAAGAGCTCTTCTTTGAGATGATACTTGAAGGGGATGAAAAATGAAGAAACTTTAGTCGACTCGAGCGGGTATTTTTCACCTCTCATTTTTTGCATATTCTCGCTCTAACAAGTCAATTAAAACATCATATTTTTCGATGTATTAATTGTACAATTTTTTTCGGAAGAAAGCATCAATTTTAATTAACATTCGAGTAATTTACACGAGTCGATGTTAACTCTGGCTGACGAGGAATTGCCACTTTGACAATTAAAACTTGAGGGGGTAATATTTTTTTTTTCCTAACGAGCCAATTTGATGTTTCAGCTGTAATAAATTTTTGATCGATCAAAGATCGATGCAGTACTATATAATATACAAACGATTTGGAAACTTATGAAAATAATTTTATTATTATTCACGTCTGAAAATTAATGATAATTCAATCTTTCGACTGATTAATAACTCGCCCATATAATATACTCCAAGCTCTATGAATATTTTATAATTCACGTCAAAGAGAGGAGATATCAGAAAAATTGCAATTCATCATTACCACGATCTATACGGACAAATAGATAAAAACATACAGAGGCATACAATAACACAGATCAAAGACTGCTAAAATGAAAAAAAAAAAAAATTTAAGAAAATATATATTATTAATTCTACGATATATCAGTGATCTTTTGGCTAATTAATTATAAAGATCTACTCCACAGTCTACGTAAGAGGATAATATATATTTATTAATTGCGACTCGCTGGTGTCGCAGAGATTCAACAATCTGCGAATACGTTTTTTTTCCTCTCGTCGCGTCAAACAAAATTTATGAAAAAGTGTCCAAAAGTAAAAAAAAAAAATACGTAATTCCTTAACGATAAAAAAAAAACGTAATTCCATAACGATCTAAAGAAATTTAACGAACGAAAGCCCAGGAATATGACGAAGAAAATAGGAGGGGGATGTAAAATCGGATGAGCTTTGCAAAATTTTTTTAAGGATGGTCAAAGTTCACGAGACACGAAAAAAAAAAACCATTTTTATAATGCCAAGTTGCATAGCGCACCGATCGATTTTCCCAGGGAAAGAATAATTGAATCTCCAGAGCACTCGGATATATTTGAGAGCCGAGTGATTTTTTTTCTTCAAAATATCCGAAAGATTTCGTTCAACGACGGTGATTGGAAAAAAAAAACATTTTTTTTTTTTCGAAATAAAAAAAAACAATTAGCTCTGCTGACCAAACGAGTCGTATTATCGTAATTATACTCTTACCTAAAGTTTTGTCACACGACTGCGGGTTAGCAACTGGTTGCAATCAACGTATCTACGAGTAAGCCTCTCGATATTACACATTTCCCTATGGATACACACCCACAGATTTTTTTTTTTTTTTAATAATAAACGATATGCATCATGTTATAAAAAAAAAAAATTAGTTCCTGTACTGCTCGCGATTAAATTACAGAGCGCTATAGTGGCCTTTTTAGACCGAAGGAAGAAATAAATAAACAAATAAATAAGCAACAGATGCGGAAGTTGATACTTTGGCTTTCGTAAAAATTTACTATAGCCACAAATTAAAATAATTACACCGATTTGAGAATTCGACTGATGCAAATAAAAATAAATGAATTTAAAAAAAAAAATCTTTTCTCAGGTAGAAAAATTAATAAATAATATTTCGATGAAACAAGACTCGCAAGTATGGAAAGGATTCACACGATTTTTCTTTTTTTTGTGAATTCTTTGATCTTTGATTTTCGTACGAATTATTCTATCGTTAATTAAGAAAAAAAAAATACAGAATTTTCGTTAATTATAAAATCCAATTGGAAAAAATTAATACGCGTGTGTAACGAGGCAGCATTGAGGACTAGGTTGGATCATTCAAAAAGTACGCGACAGAAAAAAAAACTACTAAAATAAAATAAAATTTTGTCCCAATCATCAGAATTATTTTTGAAAAAAAATCACATTTTCATTCGAATTAGTGCCATTTTTTTTCTTTTTAATCTTCTTAAAAAATTCTTCCCGCTCGATTGACAGTAACAAAGGTCACGATTGCATTCTCCTGTGTGTCATTAACATTAAAAAAAAAAAACTGAGCTACCTGGAATGTCATAAATGAATAATTTTTTCATTTCCAATGCATCGTTACAAATTTTTTTTTTCAATCTTGATTTTAAGACGCACCTGTACAATAAACTCGTTATTACTGTCAATTAATCGACAACTGTCGGTAGAAAGAATGAAAAACAAAAAGAAAAATCGATAAATGAATTTTTTTTTTTAATTCGTTCCTCAAAACCGTCTCATCGCACATATCCATTTACACGTAAAGGGTGCGTATGGGAAGCAGTAAAGGGCACGAATAAAACGTAAAAATTTGAGACAAAGCTTATAATAGTAACAATGATAATTAGGCAGAGCGAGAAAAAAAAAACAAATTGAGAGAGAGAGAGAGAGAGAGAGAGAGATTGGAGTTTCTTACCGTAGCCCTTAATCGTTGGACGAGACGAGTTTAGCCCTTGCGTTTATAATCGGGATGGTGCGGAGTGCGGTAGCGGGAATGAGGCCGAATTACCGGTCCTCGGAGAAACAGGCTCGCACTGGTACACAGTAACTGTTGGGACTATGCACTCTGCTTGGTTGGCCCGGGTCACCGGTGGCCCGAGATTTCGTACTGAGGTAGTGACGTCGATGGTCGTGGTGGTGATGGTGGTCGATCGTTTTTTATTTTTATTTTTTTTTTTCACGTTTCGACCGAGCGAACAATATCGAGATGGCATTTTTTTCAAATTTCGATTTTGTATTGTTTGTTTTTTTTTTTTTTTTTCATTTTCGTGACGAAAACGTTGTCGTGATTATCGACGAGATGTTCGTACAAAGGGGAGACCCGAAAAACAATAAAATTCACGAACGAATATTATGTGTGGAAAGATTGTTTTTTTTTGTTTTTTTTTTTTTTTTTTTCATCATCGAGCTCCAATAATTGTTTGCTTATTTTGCGTCAACATCGACCACTGATTCAGCCTCTGCACAATTAGTATGGAATTTGGTTGATTCGTTTTTTTTTTTCTCATTTTGTAAAAGCTTCGTACGTGCGTGTGTAAAATGTTTAGCACATGAATATGTGACGGACAAAGATATATGCAGAGACAGTTAGCGAGATACTATATATATATATATAGGAGAGGCAATGAAACGCTAATGCGCGAGTAGTTCAAGTCCGCGTTTGGTCGGACCATTCAGGCTGACGTCGAGGCTGATCGATTAACGATGGGAGGGGGAAGTTAAGGATGCATTTTTTTTCATCGATTTTGACAAAGTTTGTTGGAACGAAATATTTTTTTGTTTTTTATGCCATTTATGAAAAATAAAATTTACCGAGAATCGCAGATTGGAACGATTCGAAAGATTTTCAATTGGTCATAAAGTATCTCGATGATTTTGCGAAAGAAATTCTGATTTTAATCGTCGAATTTCGATATCGATAATTAAAATAATTTGCTTCAAGACTGATGACGCGTGAATTTTTATTTCATTGTTGTCAATTTGTCAAATTGGACCGGTCAAATTGGAACGGTCAAATTGGACCGAAATTTCCGCACAAAAAGAAGAAAAAAATTCAAATTTGGGACAATTATTTCACGTTTTTTTTCTCATAGATCTGTTTTGTCTTCAATTCTTATCCGGATCGGAGTATTTTATCCAAAAGCTTGCTCAATTGTACGCAAAAAAGAGATCATTACATTTGGAGAAAGGAATTTTCAAATATTAAGTTTGTCTAAAAAATAATTGAAAACTAATTTGAAAAATTGATCAACGTTGTGAAATTTTTACTAGTTCAGGCTCGCAAAGCATCTTTCTTTCGATATTCCAATTACTTTTTCGGTGAAATGACGGTAAATTGATTTTTTATAAATTTTCAATTCACTTCCACGATAATTAATGTTTTTTCCCAATAATAAATTGATCATTGATCAAATCGAATTTATATGGAAGAATAATTTATGAAATTTCTCGTATAATTTGAAAATTTGGGTCAACTTTAGCAATAAAAAAAAAAAAAATTGCTCAACGGCGACGTCAGACTGTCGTTCGAACGCTTGCGAAACTTGCGGCTCGATATTTCGGTACATGTTGCATCCGACAACGCGATAGCACAGCAATGTTACTGCATTATGTATTGTATATTTCGTGTAACGAGTATTAAGGGAGCACATACGTCTCTAAGGCCTTTATTATGGAGGTCTATTGCAACAATAGTTGTAGTGCTGGGGTGGAAATGATACTTTGAGCAGAAAGCTTGGATCATTGACTAAAAAAATGCCTCACTGTGGTTTTTCAAATAAACATTAGTATAGCTGTAATGGGGTAAGTTAGTGAGTCACTGCGAAAAGCTTGCGCGCAGGATATCTCAAGAACCGTACGACCGATCCGGATCAAATTTTGCACGAAAATTGCTGCAGTTATCCACTTCGAAATGATGAACAAGAAACTTGATTCATTGATTGATTTTTAAGATTCAGTACGTTATGCATAAATAAAAATAAAAATATCGAGAAACAAATATTTAATTCTTCGCAAATTGGTCAATTCTCAGTGAAATTCAAAACTGGTTCGTCATTTTCATTCACCGCTTATACTTTCATCGGGTGGTTAAAATTTCAGCTCAATCGCATAAGTCTGTCTTGAGTAATCCTGCGCGCAAGCTTTTCGGAACGACTTACTTAAGGATGTATGAGCACTAGCTTCACGATCATATAAAAATCTGAATTTTTTATATCGTGTAGCAGAAGTGTATATAATAAAACCAGCAAAATTTCAAAGTGGGTCAACGACTCTTTACGCGAGTAATTAATTCGTGAAATCAAGATATTTATCCCACGCCATATACGAATTCTAGGCTGACGCAACTTCGAAACTGAAATTCGTATCTTTCACGATCAGATACGATCAATATTAAAACTGTTAAATGTTCAGAAAACTATCACGATTACATACGTTCCATAAAAAATGGGGGTTAACGAACCTTTTGACATACAATTATCGATTTTAAGGAAATTTTTCGCGTGTGTCGCATTATGAGCGGTCCGACTCTCTCTTGTTTCATGCGTGCCCCTCGTTCACCGCGCTCACCCGCGCCCACGTTTCCGCTCATTTCCCCCCACCTTGTGCTCATACATCCTTAACTTCCCTGTTACAGCTATACTAATGTTTATTTGAAAAATGTCAGTATGAGGCATTTTGTAGGCAATGATCCAAGTTTTCTACTGAAAGTATCATTTCCACTCCAAACCCACCGCTATTTTTTAAAAAGACCTCTAAAATAAAGACCTTAGAGATGTATATTAGCCCTCTTAAAGAAAGAGGTTTGTCAAACGAACTGTCAGGCAGGACAGATCACAGAGGGAAAAAGGTTTTCCGTGTCATATACATTCGTCAATATAATATATATATATATACAACATATATATATGTATATGAATATTATATTCGATGATCATATGAATTGACAAACACGCACGGCATAGACAGCTTTTTTGAGAGATACATATACATATATATATATATATACATATTTATATATATATATATAATATACATGTGTGTGGCTCGTACAGTGGCTTCAGCGACAGTAAAATGAGATTAACGATTAATTGGGATCGCGAGCAGGAGTTGCGATACGAAGAAAAAAAAAAATTTTTAATTGAAATTTTTTGCGACCCGGACGATGACACCTCCGTGACACGTACGAAACGGCAATGAGCAACCAACAATAAAGCGTCTAATCGATATTGCGAATGATGAGATCTAACAAAAATCGTAACATTGAGAAAACACAGAGGTGTGTGACGATGAAGTGACGAGTAGAAAAAAAAAGATATATATATATATTTTTTCATACGTTAAAAATGATTGAAAAATGAAAAAATTATGTCAGAGCTGGGCAGTACTTCAAGTACCCGGTACTTGAGATGTACTGGAAATACAGTATTTGAAGTACAAAGTACTTAAAAAGTATTTCAAGGATTTTATCTAAATTTTCAAGTACATGCCACGTACTTGAAGTATTTGCAATTAAAATTTCAAGTACTTTCCTTTACTTCAAGTACTCTTTCAAGTACCATGTATGAAGTACTTTTGAATACGTCTTGGGAATGGTTGCATGTATAATGCCTTTGAATATCTAATTGAGGAATATTTTGGTTAAGATCGTAAGGAATGTACGGTGTCATTGTCAATGCATGGCTCCGTTTTTCACAATCCGTGTTATTACATTCTTTATTTTTTCTTTTTCAACACTGAAGCTAAATGAATCTTAATTACAATCGTCAGTGCTATTTTTAAAAATTATTTCTAATTGTTCGTTTTGATATTTCCGTTCCAATCTGCCTAACCTGAGTGATTTGCACAATGTGAAAATTTGTTTTGATACAAAAAGTACTCGAATCAAAATCAAATGAGTTTAAAGAGTACGTGAGAAGTCAAATATAAGTACGAGAACTTACGGGATGTATAACTGAAAACTTGAAAAGTATTTGATACTTGATACTTGACGAATTTCAAGTACTTGATACCTCAAGTACTTCAAATATTTAGTACTTCAAGTACTTACAGTACTTTGTACTTTGTACTTGAAGTACTTTCATGTATTTTGCCCAGCTCTGAATTATGTTTGTGTATTACAAAAATAATATATTCTTCATTTTCTTTAATTTTTCTCCACCTATATTGTCTATGTATAATATATATTTGTATCCCTCTGGGTAAAGTTTCACGAACGACCAATGGAACGATGTCATTGTCCGGTATTCGATTTCCCAACGATTCAATCACATCCCTTTTACGAAAAAAAAAAAAATGAAAAAATTTTCAATAAAAATACAGAATCCCGAAAAAAGTGCAAAAAAAATTATAAAAAAAAACTCCACGAGGACGAGGAGGTTGACACAGGATGTTTCGTTCGCTCGGTCAAAGCGCTTTGATGACGACGTGAATAGGGCGAATTGAAAGAACAACGTGTATATATATGTGCGTGTACGCGCGAGCGATGATATACTTGGGTGATGGGAAATTTGAAAAAAAAAAAAAAAAAAAAAAAAAACGTCAAGTTCGAAGCGTGTAATTTAGTCTTGAAACTGTAAAAAAGTTCTTTTGACATTTCAATTTTATCCACAATTATTCCAGACCATCGAGGCAACTCCAATTATACTGAGAGTTAAATTTTTCTTCGAGTTTTCAAAAACTTCAAAGATCCAAGAAAAAAAAAAGGCTATTCCGCGCACAGAACTTTCAACCTTAGATTGAGGGTGCTCGTAGGGCAGCTTGGATTTAATTCGTCAATATATTTTATAACCATAAATTGACAATTAAAAAAAAAAAAAAATCCTCAAGAGTTTACCGTTGAATCGTAACGCCGAAAAATCAATGGTGAAACATGTAAAAAGTGAGTAAAATTGCAAGTATCAATGCGAAAGAAAAAAAAAACCAACAATTTTTTTGGGTCCATATATGGGTATTTATTATGTGCGGACACGAAGAACGTGTCGCGTTGAGATACGAATTGTGTGCTCTGGACGAAGAGAGGATTTTAATGAGCATTCCAGTCGTATTTAATGAATCATATATTATAGGAATTGTTCGAGTGTGCGAGCGTTTGTGGTTACGTAAATAGGTCTATGGTTGACAGTGAGAAGTGAATATGGTTGGCATTACAGATATATGTACATGGTACTCATAGTCTAAGAGCTAGCCACGGAAATAGGGCAGCAATTTATAGAACGATTAAAACCACATAATCAGTCTGCCTTAACACCATTATTAATTGATTCGGGCGCCTGGCAGCTTTTCATTGGTGGGGGTGGGCGTGGTACGGCCGTAAAGGGGTTGAAAAATCAATTGAAGGTGTTCAATTTATAGAGCGCTGGTTTTTGGTGTGATTGTAGCTAATTATGTTCAAAATTCGAAAATAATATTGCCAGGCGATTTGCTTGGGGGAAAAGTAGTGCCAGGTGACGTTAAAGGTGCGTAAAAAAGTGCCAAAGTCGTCTCATTTATAGAGGGCTGGGATAAAATTTTTTCGTTACATTCAACCCTTAGGATAGTGTGTGCAAAATGACAGGCGAAAATATTGAGCCGAACACCTTGCCAGGCGCCGACAAAGAGCGAGAATAGCGAGACGGCCGTCAAGAGATTGAAAAATTAATCGAAGGTGTTCGATTTACAGAGTGCTAGTTTTTGGTGTGGTAGTAACTAAATATGCTTTGAATTCGAAAATAATATAGCCAGGCGATTTTTTTGGTGGAAAAAGAGCGCCAGGTGACGTTAAAGGTACATAAAAAAGTGCCGAAGTCTTCTGATTTATAGAGGGCTGGGACCAAATTTTTTCGTTACATTGAACCCTCAGGATCGTGTGTGCAAAATGACAGGCGAAAATATTGAGCCGAACACCTTGCCAGGCGCCGACAAAGAGCGAGAAGTGCGCGCACGATAGTTAATCAGAGGCTACAGTTATTTTTTTATTATGAACGTTGTATGTCATTCTATTGTTATGGATTAAGGATGTATGTTAGCTAAGTCGATTACCAGTTTTCTAATTGAAAATTTTAGATGTTAGAAAAGACGGTATATAGCATTTTTTTAAAGATTTTTTGCCAAATTTTTGCCCATGTGAATTCTGAGATATACAAGCTCAAAGTGAGACATTTAACATGGGATTCATACAGCAGCCCATGGAAAATAGCATTTATTCTAGAAAATCAAGTATTTCCCGACTACTTTTTGAGTTACAAAAATGTTCCAACGTAACCCTGTAGTTTTTGAGACACGTGAAAGAAAAAAAATTGTTAAGTGCGCACATACTTTCCGAAATATTATGAGTTAAACTTCGCGTTATGAAAAGAAAGCATTTATGTCGCGCGCGCAGTTCTCCTGTGCAGCTTGCCTCTCACGTCGCCACAGCGCCGCGCTTTCCCCCTCCTTGCCTGACTAACATACATCCTTAAAGGGAGAAAATTTTTTATTCATTATTATTCATTATTTTTAAGCAGTATTAACATTCACAATGTTAATTGTTTATTTTTTACCAATCAATCAAAAACACAGTAACAGAAACGGCTTGATATCTTGATAATTATTCTAAATATTAATGTATGAAAATTACTGTTATAACTCGTTATAAAAAAAACATATCAATTCTATATAATAAAAATTTAAAAAACTATTTGAAGTATGAAATATTGACATCAATGTTTCTCGGACTGTTGGCTTCTCTATCCGATAATTGCCCGGGGCTTTACCTGACTCAATATATAGCGAAAACTTTTACTTCATCGTACAGATCACAAGAATTATCGGATAGAGGAGCAAACAGTCCGAGAAACCTTAATATTAATATTTCATACTTAAAATATTTTTTTAAATAAATTTTAATTTTTATAAATTTTAAAATTTTAGACAATTTAATAAATTTTTATAAATTTTTATTCTTATTTTAGAGTATTGATAGTTTTTTTTCATGAACAGTTATAACGGTAATTTTCATACTTAAATATTCAGAATAATTATCAAGATATCTAGCCGTTTCTGTTGCCGTGTTTTCACGTACAATTCATGCATGAAATTAAAAAAAAAAAAAAAAAATTGCATGATATTAATTGATAAAAGATAAACAATTCTGTTTAAAAATAATAAACAATAATGAATAAAAAATGTTCTCCCTTTAATCCATATCAATAGAATGACGTACAACGTTCATAATAAAAAAATAACTGTAGCATCTGATTGACTATCGTGCGCGCATTTCTCGCTCTTTATCGGCGCCTGGCAAGGTATTCGGCTCAATATTTCCGCCTGTCATTTTGCACACACTATCCTGAGGGTTAAATGTAACGAAAAAATTTAGTCCCAGCCCTCTATAAATGAGACGACTTCGGCACTTTTCTACGCACCTTTAACGTCACCTGGCACTACTTTTCCCCCAAGCAAATCGCCTGGCAATATTATTATCGAATTTTGAACATAATTAGCTACAATCACACCAAAAACCAGCGCTCTATAAATTGAACACCTTCAATTGATTTTTCAACCCCTTTATGGCCGTACCACGCCCACCCCCACCAATGAAAAGCTGCCAGGCGCCCGAATCAATTAATAATTATGTTAAGGCAGACTGATTAGGTGGTTTTAATCGTTCTATAAATTGCTGCCCTATTTCCGTGGCTAGCTCTCCGTCTATCATAGCATTAGGACATTGGACGATACAGAGACGACTGTGGTTACAGTGATATAGATAGATAGATAGTGAGATGTATAAGCGATGCGCACAGAGCCAACATTTGTACCACAAATGACACGTACTGCTGGTTTGAAGGATCGATGACACATACGACGACGAACTCGGGTCGAACGAATGGATGCTTGTATGTATATACAAATATTAAATATAATGTATTATACATGAACCAACGAGTAATCGCGGTTTGTAAAACACACACACACACACGCACACGCACACACACACACACACACACAAATAAACATACACACAAACATACAAACGTGACAATATACATATGTGCAATTTTCATAACATTAATACACATATATGTATATATTAATAATCATTATTATATTGAAATAATGTGCGACATGAAAGAGGATTAAGACGTTTAAAAAATATAGTGACAGAAATAATATTGCGAGAAAGATAGAGATACAAAGACGTGAAACAATGATTCGTGGTAGCAACGATCGAGATTTTTGGAATGTGTTTTTTTTTTTTTTTTCATAATACACAATATTATAAAAATTGGACGAACAAGGGAAAGTCGACGAAGAAAAGATCGAACGAATCGATCAAAAGCAATGATTTTCAGTGATGATAATTTGATGATCGGTTATATTCGATTAGTCGACGAATCTAACTTCCTTTTTTTTGTTTTTTTTTTGTTCTTCTTTCGTTTCTTTCGCTCGTCGACTTTCTGCGAGTAATTTGAAGGAAAAAGAAGAAAAATTACTCACGGCTTCCGCGTCTCTTGTCGCCCGTCAGGCTCATCGTTCTGCCGAGCTCGCCTTTCGCCGCTGCCTTCAGCGATCTCATAATTTCATCGTGATCGCGATGCGGCCTCGTGCAAGAGCTGCGTCGACGATCGCGATTGTAATAGGCTATTGTAACGTCCGTCTCGCCAATGCTAACCCCTGAAATTTGTTGATTTTACGAAATCATCGAGGGAACTGATCGTGACACGATGCCGCGCGGTCGAGATTTTTCCCAGTGATGAAGGGGATAGGATTGTTTTTTTTTTTTTTTTTTTATTGTCTTGGGTACTGAATATTTCCAGTTTAGGTTGGAGGAGGAAAGATAACACGGTAGGTTTGACCCTTGAAATGTCCTGTCCTTGCCCCAACCTCGTTGATCCGGCTTGGATCATGTCAAATTTGATTAAACTAATTCTATTTAATCTCGCTTAGTTAATCGAATCTTTCAAAGCGATCGAAACGTCGAAACAAACAATAAAGTGTAATTTTTCGATTTTTTTGAAGTTTCCCATTGATGGAGAGAATATAATTTTTTTTTTATTGAGCTAAGCACTGAATATTTCCAGTTTAGATTGGATCAGAAAAGATAACACAGTAGTTTTGGCCCTTGAAATGTCCTGTCCTTGCCGCAACCTCGTTGATCGAGCTTGGATCTTGTCAAATTTGATTAAACTAATTCTATTTAATCTCGCTTAGTTAATCGAATCTTTCAAAGTGATCGAAACGTCGAAACAAACAATAAAGTGTAATTTTTGGATTTTTTTGAAGTTTCCCATTGATGGAGAGAATAGAATTTCTTTTATTGTGTTAAGCACTGAACATTTCCAGTTTAGGTTAGAGCAGAAAAGATAACACGGTAGGCTTGACCCTTGAAATGTCCTGTCCTTGCCCCAACCTCGTTAATCCAGCTTGGATCTTGTCAAATTTGATGCAACTAATTCCATTTATTCTTGCTCAGTTAATCTAATCTTTGAAAGTCATCATAATATCGAAACAAACCATAAAGTGTAATTTTTGGATTGTTTTAAAATTTCCCATTGATAGAGGAAATATAATTTTTTTTTATGGTGCTGAGCACTGAATATTTTCAGTTTAGGTTGGATCAGAAAAGATAACACAGTAGGTTTGGCCCTTGAAATGTCCTGTCCTTGCCACAACCTCAGTTAATCTAATCTTTGAAAGTCATCATAATATCGAAACAAACAATAAAGTGTAATTTTTGGATTGTTTTAAAATTTCCCATTGATAGAGGGAATATAATTTTTTTTTTTATTGTGCTGAGCACTAAATATTTCCAGTTTAGGTTTGACCCTTGAAATGTTCTATCCTTGCCCCAACCTCGTTAATTCAGCTTGGATCTTGTCAAATTTGATGCAACTAATTCCATTTACCCTCGCTCAGTTAATCTAATCTTTGAAAGTCATCATAATATCGAAACAAACCATAAAGTGTAATTTTTGGATTGTTTTAAAATTTCCCATTGATAGAGGAAATATAATTTTTTTTTTATGGTGCTGAGCACTGAATATTTTCAGTTTAGGTTGGATCAGAAAAGATAACACAGTAGGTTTGGCCCTTGAAATGTCCTGTTCTTGCCACAACCTCAGTTAATCTAATCTTTGAAAGTCATCATAATATCGAAACAAACCATAAAGTGTAATTTTTGGATTGTTTTAAAATTTCCCATTGATAGAGGGAATATAATTTTTTTTTATTGTGCTGAGCACTAAATATTTCCAGTTTAGGTTTGACCCTTGAAATGTTCTATCCTTGCCCCAACCTCGTTAATTCAGCTTGGATCTTGTCAAATTTGATGCAACTAATTCCATTTACCCTCGCTCAGTTAATCTAATCTTTGAAAGTCATCATAATATCGAAACAAACCATAAAGTGTAATTTTTGGATTGTTTTAAAATTTCCCATTGATAGAGGAAATATAATTTTTTTTTTATGGTGCTGAGCACTGAATATTTTCAGTTTAGGTTGGATCAGAAAAGATAACACAGTAGGTTTGGCCCTTGAAATGTCCTGTCCTTGCCACAACCTCAGTTAATCTAATCTTTGAAAGTCATCATAATATCGAAACAAACAATGAAGTGTAATTTTTGGATTGTTTTAAAATTTCCCATTGATAGAGGGAATATAATTTTTTTTTTTATTGTGCTGAGCACTAAATATTTCCAGTTTAGGTTTGACCCTTGAAATGTTCTATCCTTGCCCCAACCTCGTTAATTCAGCTTGAATCTTGCCAAACTTCATTTAACCCAGTCTAATTTACTTAAAGAACTTGCTCGATCGACTCTTCGAAACTCATTTAAATTCGGAAATAAACAATACACAGTGCAGTTTTAAAAAATCCCAAATTTATGATTCCCACGCCAGATCCCGAGCATCGGATATCGTGAAAAATTTATCGCGGTTGATTCCTTCGAGGTTTCATTATCAATTATTACCATAATTATTCAATCAGCAAGAAAAAAAAAAAAATTGTCATCGGGTGACGGATCTTTAAAGTGATCGAATGTTTAATTACGTTTGCTATCGGTGCCAGTCTGACTCTGAAAGCTGCTTCTTCGGCTGCCCGGCAATGATCTGCTGTAATCCTTGCTCAATTCGTATGGCTCGACCTCCAGTTGTTCCGACTGACTAGATCCACGCCTCGAATTAGCCTGCCAGGCATGATCCGGATGTAGAAAATATGGCTCGGGACTTCCGCTGTCGCTCGGTGTATCGTCACTGTAACTTCTCTCGCGTATATCCGTACGTCGCAGGAGCCTCAGCGCTAATTCCGTCGATATCGAGCCACGCGGCGAGCAAAATGATGATTTTCCCGAGCGCAAACCACGCGGATCTTCCAGGCGATACCTGTATTCGTTTTTTTTTTTTTTTTTTTTTTTCAAATTAAATTAGTTAGAATTGAATTGGACAAATTTTCGGAAATCGAAAGAGGTGGCAAATTAGTTTAATCTCAATTGGAAAGAAGGAAAGTAGGGTTTTTTTTTTTTTCGTTTTCAATATGGACTATATTCATGAATAATTGATACTTGCCAGACAGCTCGATCAGTCTCGAATGCATTCTGGAGATCGACCGAGCACTCGCCAAGATACGTCGTGTCACCGTCCGACAAACAGTCCCAAAGCGTCACCTCGATCGTACGATCCAGCAAATCATCACCCGATATACCCGGAAATGTTAAATTCGCGTTCCATATTGGATTCTGGGTAGATTTCGACACGTCAGTCTGTAGGGTGCTCTGATCTCCGCTTTAAACATATAATTTTTCGGCACATTGCATTTATATCTGTCGGTTTCTTCCTTTTTCTTTTGCTAGATTTGGTTGATTATCAGAATTGAAAATATCGCTGATCTGCAAGCGTAGATTTTTCGGTGTAGGGAAAAAAAGCGTGCAAATTATACAAATACTTGTACATTGTTTCCTTATTATTTTATCTCGACCGTAAAGCTCTCTCTCTCTCTATGAGGAAGTTGGGTTTTCAGTTTTGACTTCCTCATAGAGAAAGTTTCGTGGTCGAGATAAAATAATGAGGAAGCAATGTACAAGTTTCTAATATGCATATTTTTTTTTCCCAAATATGATTCCAATAATTGAAAATTTTCATCCGCATTTGTATTATAATGTCATGTTTTCAAGAACAAAACTGCAGGAAAATTTTGAAAGTTACGAAAGTGAGAGCAATCATATCGCTTCCCATAAACATTTAAGATAAAAATTTACAAAAGTTTGATGAGTGACCGCGGATATTTTTCGAAATTTCATGAAATCTGAATCCTTTTAGAGATTCTTACCAAGTTCAATATCGAATATCCTTGTCCCATACAGCGCGTATTTAAATACAAAAAATTTTGGGCTGAATAATCACAAATTTACGAAAGTTCGAGCAGTCACAGAAATTGTTCGAAAATTTTTCGAAAATTCTATAATATCCCAAAATTCCTCGAGCAATTCTTGCCAAACTTGCTCGTTCCCTGGCCCATTTGAATAAAAAATTTCAGGTCGATAGTCTTAAATTCACCAAAGTCTGAGCGATCACAGAGATTTTTGAAAAAAATTCAAAATTCTGTAAAATCGAATACCCGTTGGAAAAAAAATTTTCGAAAATTTTAGCAAATTCGAAATATTTTAGAAAATTTTAGAGAAAATTTTAGAGAATTTTAGAAAATTTAGAAATTTTAGCAGTTCAAGAGATATTGCGATTTCAATTTTTCGACTCACACACACACACACACACGCAGAAATTTTTTTCTCGATGTTTTCGCACATTTTGAATACATTGGCATCGAAAAACTCGATTCTTTTAATCCATAAAAACAAAACTTTTTCTATGATAATGCAAAATGATTCAATCTTTATTGCAGTCGTTATTGTCCTCGTACGAAATAGTCAGAGAGAGAATCGAATCATTAGAGGGGGGGAATTATTGTTTTTAATTGCAAACTCACCATGGTGGTAAGAGAACGAGTTTCGCGAAAGCCTGAGGCGGAAGTCCGGCATCGTCGCGAGTGCAAAGTTCATCAGCGGCTAAAAGTGATACGACGAGTTCCCGTCTATCAGCCTCGTACCAAACTTGTATCTGTACTCTTCCGGTAACCGGCTTGACGATTTGTTCCTAAAAATTCCCCCGTACCGGATGAACCCGGAGATATTAGTGCGCGTAAAAGTTTTTCCACGAGAAAAAAAAAGAGAGAAGATCGAACGAGAAAAAAGAAAATCTTTATTGCAATAAATATCGTCTGTTAGATCGATTTCTTTTTTAATAACAAACCAAAGTTTACTCGATTCAAATATTTTTCACATCGCGTATCATTTTTTCTGAATAAATTTATTGAAAAAAAAGCTGCTGTTCAAATTAATGTTTAAATTTCAACGAAATCTCTCGCAAATTCAACAAGCCTCGAAGTAATTGGAATAAAAAAAAATCTTTTCTCTCGATGCATCAGTCTCAAATTCTCGTGTACATAGACACTTTTTTTGTCCGAGAAAACGTGTGAATGCTTCGAGCATAATGTAAAAATGATAAAAAAAAAAAAAAAAAACGAAGGAAAGCTAAAAAATTTACGTGGGCGAACGGATATTATTGCATTAACTTTATCGAGACTTCTCGAGGTTGCGACGATGATTTCTCTCTCCCTCCATGTAATAATTTTTCACGAATGACGACAACGACACGAATTCGCTCTTTTCCACCCCGAGATATTTATATCATTTTACGCTTTTCCTTTTTATTTTTTTTCGCGCAACAAGCAACGGAGAAAATCCACAAGAGGGAAATATATCTCGCGGCGCGAAAAGAGTTCGCGCTCGAGCGAACTTTTCGCATAAAAAGATTGCGAGATTTGTGTATACGTTTTCGCGATGATATGGGGGATCCTCACGAGAGTCGAAATCGAGAAAAGTATACGAACTCGCGGAATTCAATGGTACAAACGAATCCCCAACACACGTTCGCCCATGACATTTTTTTTTTTTCCTTTCGCTTTAAACTTTCAACGTTTCAATTCGAAATGCTCGTATTATTTACAGCGTCGAGGATATTAAATAACAATGAACTATACATAAGTTTATATATTCGTGTTTTGTGTTTGTGCGTGTAAAAAAAGGCAGTTTACAAGAGCTTAGTGAGAATTATTTCGTTGAAAAATGAAATTTAATGCAAAAAAAGTTTCATTGTACAGGAAATTTTGGTATTTTGGAAAATTAGTGCGTTCGGTCTTTCGGTACACCAAAAAGCTTTCTTCAAAATTTTCAGCAATGAAGAGCATTCCCATGAAAAAAAAAATTACGATATAATATGCAAAAATATATACGACTATTTTTAATATAAATAAAATATATTTTCGCATATAAGTATAAATAGGGTAGACCGGGGTCAGTCGTAACATTGCGAATATCTCGAAGTGTGGAAAGGGTCCGAACTATATATTGCACGTCAGTATAGGTGGCGATCCTCCGCGCGATGCAGAAATGTGTAGCGGGGGTCATTATTATTAAAAACTTAAAATCAAACCACAAACTGTCACAAATAACCCCGGTCTACCCTATTTGTGTTTGTGACAAAATTTTGGTTCTGTACAAATAAGTCAGTACTATCTTGTAAAGAAGTTTTTTTTTTCTTCAGAACGATCTCGCTTGAATTTTCTTCGTATTATTTCTTATAATTTTCTTCTTTCATATCCGATCAAAGTAAATCCAAAATTTCGTAAAAAAAAAAATCATTGTCACACTACACAAGATGCGTCACACAATTTAACGATTGACCGAAAGCTTCAGTGGACTGAAAAATTGGTTAAAAGATTCCAGCGACTACCAAGTGCACTATAGTGCAAGGATAGTATATACGAATGAAAAAAAAATTATCCTGAACCAAAATATGTCATAAATATCTTGAAAACTGCCTTTCAACGTCTGTGTGAATATTTATACGTCGTGAAAATATAGCAATATACGATAAG
The DNA here is from genome assembly GCA_963564615.1 of Rhorus exstirpatorius. Taxonomy (NCBI): domain Eukaryota; kingdom Metazoa; phylum Arthropoda; class Insecta; order Hymenoptera; family Ichneumonidae; genus Rhorus; species Rhorus exstirpatorius. The sequence goes on from OY751313.1 coordinate 9,080,418, forward strand.
GTGTAAAATAGACAATCTGCATGCGAAGCATTCGAGGATAAATCGTAAAAGCTTTTTTTTTCATCTGGTTGCTCTACATGAATCACTAAATGAATATATATATATATATATATTGTATATGTATATTTACTTGATAGTTTTTGCATGATAATTAACGACGGGAAATTTGCAAGAGCGATGGTTGAAAAATATGATCATAACATACAAAGTTATAGCGATGAGAAAAAGAAAGAGAGAGAGAGAGAGAGAGAGAGAAGATATTAAAAGATGGGGAGACAGAGAAAAACGGTCTGGGTTAGTAGGAAACCGAGGATTTAGTTTGGCGGAGCAAAATTAAAAAAAAAGCCTTGAACCAATTTTAGAAATCGTGACGATTTATCTCTTTTTTTTCTTCTTCTATTAACGGTCTTTTCGATCGTCGTTCTATGTACGTTTACCGAATTTCATGATAGTCATTATCAGTCCCCACTACTACCGCTGCGAACATTGTATTTTTTTTTTTTTTTTTTTTTTTTTTTTTTTTTTTAAATTTCGATCGATATTCATTTTTGATTAATGAATTTTCCCGTACTATAACCAAGAAAATGCAGATGGACAGCACGAAATTAATAATAATAAAAATTATGATAGCAATGATGACAATGACGATAATAATGACAATAATAATTATAATAATAATGAAACAGGAATGTAAATCATGTTGGAACTTTTTTCTCTCGTTTTCCATGATTTTTTTTTTTTTGCTAGCATAGATTCTCTAATTACACGTGTCAGAGGGGTAGTTGGAGGTTTTTTTTTTTAATCTACGCAAGCGAGACTTCGTATTTCCTGGTTTCTACGTGTACACGGCATCACACGAGCGTGTAATATAGGATTCACATTTTTTTTTTGTATAGTCGTTCCCATTTTTTTTTCAACTGAATATAACGAACAAAAGAGGGTGAGAAAATTGTGTGCTTGGATCGGGGGTATAGCCAATGCTCGGGCTAAGTGCTACCGTACAGCGTTTGGAGATTTATATATCAAAAAAAAAAAAAACGAAAAATAAAAAATTTCGATGGAACAGTGTGTAACAGGCTTTTCCCTAGCACCTCCTGTCCGCGACACTTTTGGCATCACCGCGCGTTTATTCACTCTTTTTTTCATGTGCTTTTTTTTTTCCGTTGGGCCAATTTTTTTTCTCCGCCCGCGCGAAACTGCCCCGACGGATTTGTATGATTTTTTTTGTTCTCTCTCGCGTTGTCAGAGTATAATTAGCAGAGTGGAAATACTAGGGAAAATTGCCCCTCGAAGACCAGGCATCTGTGACAATGGATATTTCAATTTTGCAGGCACAGAAAAAAATCAATTTTGCATTTTTCGATGGCTCAAATTGAAATTTTAACGAATCGATCTGAATGATTTTTTTTTTTAAATTAGTTCTCTGGCAATTGCAATGGAAAACTATATTTTCAATTAATCAATTTTATTGATGTTTTTGTTTCAATTAAAAAAAAGGATATACTTCCAAAAATAGTCGTCGTTTTCAAATATTTTATTTAAAATTATGAAAGTTTTATTCATTTGCAAAGTCATGAATTCATATATAATTATTTGCTTATCAATGAGTGGAAAAAAATTTGAGTTTAGTGACGAAAAAAAAATTCGAAACTTCGTTTAATTTGTATTAAGGATGTATCGGACGTATCTTCCCAAACAAAAGTGACTTTCGTCGACGTCACTTCATGATTCATGTTGCATACTTCATGATAAGATAAAAATCGAAAAAAATTCATCCACAATAAAGACGATAGGAAGATTAATTTTGAATAATAATAATGCCCAAAAGTTGTCGATAAATTGTTTAAACAAAACATTGTTTAACAAATTTTTAGGGAAAGTTTTTTTTTGACACGTGAAATGAATTCGCTGATTTTTGTGACTACGCATGAATTTTTTAAAAATTTTCTTATCATTTTGAAATTTCGTTTTTCAAAAGCTTTTTAATTTCGAAAAATGAAGGGGAAAAATCGTGAATTTTGGATATGTTTTCGTAAAAACGTTGTATATTACAATTAAGAAGTTTCCAGGCCATTGAACGAATAGTTTCGTAAATACAACCTTTACAAATTTCCGAAAATCGAAATTTCAAAATGATAAGAAAATTAATGAAAAAAATTCATGTGTAGTCAGAAAAATCAACGAATTCATTTCGCATGACGAAAAAAAACATTCCCTAAAAATTTGTTGAACAATGTTTTGTTTAAACAATTTATCGACAACTTTTGGGCATTATTATTATCAAAAAGTAATCTTCTTATCGTCTTTATTGTGGTTGAATTTTTTCCGGTTTTTATCTTATCATGAAGTATGCAATATTGTCGACAAATGTCACTTTTGATTGGGAAGGTACGTCCGATGTACATCCTTAAATTAAAAATAAAAAAAAAAATTATTTGCTCGAATCGAGAACGAACGTGTATATGAATCGTCGTCATTAGGCTTGGTCCTCGGGTTTCGGAGCTCTAACGAATTTTGCAAATGTATAGGCAGCAGCAGCGATAATGATAAACGTATTAGTATAAGCTTTGTTTTTTCTTGCACATGTAACTAGCATATATAACGAGAATTTGCGAAACCTACGAGAGTATATATGAACATAAACGTTGGGGTATCATATCGTGTGTAATGTTTGTTTGTGTGTTTTTTTTTTTTTTACGAGACATTCGAGACACAGAGACAGGAGAGCGTAATTCAAAATTGACGAAAGAAGAGAAAAAAATAATTACATTAATCGTACTAATGACGATAATATGAAGAAAAAAAAAAAAAAAAATAAATATTACGCTAATACATACTATAGAGTCGTGCCAGTTGGGAGAGAGTAGCGTGAGGGCCAGTATCATTATCAATATGCATATTATATTTATGCTATTTTTTTTTCTTTTTTTTTTTCTTTTGATATTACAACTTACATTTTTTCTCTTTCGTGATTCGTCAGCGGTTATCTTTAATTCGGTATACGGGAAACAGTGACGGATAAACGTAAAGATAGAAAAATTAAAACGAGAGAGAGAGAGAGAGAGAAAGAGGGAAATTGAAAAAAAGTGTAGACACAGATATATCAGAGAGATTTTTCGTTGGGTGGGACGTTTCAGATGAAAATAGATTGTAAATAAATATTTTACACGTAGAAATTAATGAACGAAAAAATTAATCAGACGAAAGTCTAGAGAGAGAGAGAGAGAGAGATGGGGGGGGGGGGGGGGAAGAGAGAGAGACGAAAGCTTCGAGAGATTTTTTTTTCAAGTCTTCACGTAAAATTCGTTCGTAAAATTTTTATACACAATATATATACTTCTCAGTTATATTTTTCTTTTTATTCCCAGCGTACATTCAGTTTTACACACATGATATATTTATCTTTCTGTGGTCTCTTTATGTTTTTTTTTTTTTTTTTTTTTCGTGTTTAAAAATTACATTGCCACTCTGTGGGGGGATTAACAATGACTGATAAATTTATATACACATTTTTGAAAAAGAAAAACAAAATTTCTTGCAAAAAACCAAAAATAAAACCTTGTGGACATGGTCAGGGCACAAAAATCGAAGTTAGAATTCGATCGAAAGTTCCTAAATTTTTGAAAAAAAAAAAAATTTTTTCTCAGATTTTCAAGCCTTTTTGACTGACAAAAGAGAAGCTAAGCACGGGAAAAGATAAAACTTTGTGTAAAAATAAAAACGAAATAATAATCGTCGATAGCTTGATAATAAATTGAAAAAGAAAAAAAATTCGAAGAGTCAACGCGACTCGCCCCCAACTGACACTCGTTTTTTCAAATTTTACAATGTCTCTGTAATGAAATTATGTATTTTTGCGTTAAATTATAAAGCCAACGTTGTAAGCGCACTATAAATATTCCTTGAGCATCTGAAGCAAATAAAAATAACACAAGATATAATTGCTGAAAGATTCCATCGAGGCTGTGAGAGAGAGAGAGAGAGAGAGAGGAGTGTAAAGGAAATTAGAGAGATTCAGACGGATTGAAAATTAAACTTAATTGAGGAAAAAAAAAGAAAATTATCAATAAAATCCTGAAACAATCGTCACGATAATCCCTGGCTTCGGTTCTCTCATCACAAATCTACAATCTACACCGAATAATCACGGTTTTACCCCTCATCTAAATGCTTCTACAAGCCTATACACATGACAATAATTATACACACTCATATATGCTCTTTCTAAGACACTTTGAATGAATTAAAAATCGCAAAATTTCAATTACTACGATTCAAAGATATATTTATATATTATATATTTTTTTTCTCAATTTCTTTTTTTTTTTTTATCGTCTTTTTTCTCATTCCCAAGGTAGAAATTCGTAAGTTAAACGATTACAATTAAACTCACAACTATTACAATTAAATCACACAACGATTGCAATTAAATCCGAATTCATTAAAATTGAAATAAATTCGGATAACATCGAGAGTCAAATTGTCCCTTCAAAGCTCACTTCGAGTGATTTTTCTTCTCGTTTCATTTGTATCATTTAAAAAAACAAATATATTTTCTCAAAAATTTCACATCCCCAAGAGTTCTAATTACGACGATGATTAAATATTCGAAGCTCGTATTTAGAGATTTTATTTTTTTATTTTTTCCCATAACGTCGCGCGATTTTTCACTTCGAATCTCGCTGCTCAGTGACGCAGTTTTTGTTTTCATAGTTATGAATAATTTTATCATTTATTTATTTCGGTTTATCGGAATTTTCATGACGAGAATAAAATTGTATAAATTCGATGATTATAAATATAAATTTCTTCGCGTTTATTATTTTTATCGTCAATATTGAACGGCAAAAATTACTCGACCAATTAATTACGATTTTCATTACGATTATTCCAAGTAATTGTACATTTTTTTTTTTTTTTATCGATAGCAGTGACTTTTGATTAATTTTAAAATTTGAATTTTTTCATTACAATTTTCTTCGATTCGCTGCAATTATTTATTCGATTTGAACGATAAATATTCGTCACCGACGAAGCGAGATTCAGGAGAGAAAAAAAAAAAGAGAGAATCGAGAGAAAATTTCTTTATTCACGCGACGACGACAAGTCACTACCGTTGATTGTACGAAAGCATTTTTTTTTGTGTGTTTCTCTTCCCCGTTCGACGACCGTTTTGTGGGTCGTGCTCCGAAATTTACAAGGAGCGTGATTATGTGATATTTTTTTTTTTTTTTCCCCCCATACAGTCGTCGACGCGAACGAAACTCTGATTGTACGAATGCTAGAAATCCTATTAATATACATATATAATATATACCAATCTCATTAAATTCACTGAGTGACGCGAGTCTAATGCCATTTTTTTAATTGTCAAAATACCGGAAATCAAGGGAGTATAGGCCATTTCTAATGGAAAATTTGAAGAAAAAACAAAAGAAAATTATTGCCAACTCTCAAAAGTGCGGTTGGCCAGAGGACAGAACATAGAGAAAGTTATAAATGCGATATATATCTATAGCGTGTGTGTATATATATATATTGATACCCAGTCGGAAAAATGATGGCACATTTTTTCCGTCCGGCTGGGTATGTGTGCGACAGATTTGTGAAACAACGAAGATAATACGAAAAAAAAAAAAAAAAACAATAAATTAATAATAATAGCATATATTGTATTAATTTAGATGCCATTAATCACTTTTACGAGATCTTTTTTTTTACACAAACTCACACTCGCACACACACACATATATATTTATAAATAAATATATCGAGCGTGCAACCATTCGATTATTTACAAGTCAGTCGTCTTTTCTTACGATTTGCACACACGTCATCAGCACAAATACACACATATATATATATATAATATCGATGGATTAATACCAAAGGGGCGTAAGTGCCTTTTTTTCGAAATTTTCGAGTTCATACCGCCAGAAGGGCTTAAGCGCTATACGCCGGCGCAAGTGCCAGGTCACGTTACGCCCGTATGGTAGTAATAACACGAAGAAAATTGGGGAAATCGGTCAAATCTTACTGTCAAAAGGGCGTATCTCCGCAGGAAAAAAATTCGTCACTTGGGCCCTTGTGACAGTGAGAACTCGAAGTAATGGGGAAATCGGTCAAATCTTACTGCCATAGGGGCGTATCTGCACCTCGAAAAAAATACGGATTAATCTGTCGGATAATTCTGAAATTGTTGATTTCATAATTATATTATTTTTCATGTCACCATTGTCCATGCTTTTGTTCCCAAAGTATCGAAGACCTGGCCTATGATTATCGAATCGATTTTGCATCAACGTCTTTACCCGTTACGCTTCCATTCCGATACAGGTATGGATAATTAAGACAGGATACAAATTATTTGATTGCTTCTCGAATGAATCCGTTCAAACATGAATTATAATCCGTATTTTTTCGCGATGGAGATACGCCCCTTTGTCAGTAATATTTGACCGATTTCCCCCAATTTCTCCGAGTTCTTACTACCATAAGGGCGTAAGTTCCACGATGCTTACTCCCGTATGGTAGAAATCTTTTTGTTTGACTGTCGAAATCTCTTTCCCTTGTACCAGCCGAGTATAGAGCTCACGCCCTTCTGGCAGTAACCTAATTTTTGGCTCTTACGCCTCTCTGGCATTAGTCCATCGATATATATATAAACAGGTTGAATTGATATCTCAATTTCGAAAATCTTGATAATTCTGCCTGAATCGTATGAATTCTTTTCGAATGATTGGAAATCTTTATCCTGACTTTCTTACAAGTCCTCTGTTCTTTGAAATAAACCCTTAAAAAAAGAAACTTCACATTTACTTTCACGTCACATTGTATGACATGGAATTGTATGCCATTTTTCTATGCAACATAAAGACAAAGATAGATAAATCATATAGGGGTGCAGGTGAATTTGTTGATAAATCATGAAAATTTACTGAAAAACACTTCTCAATGCTGAAATTAAAAAAAAAATATATATATTTTTAAAATAAAAAAAAGATTATCTTCCAAGTTCAACGATGCAAGTATATATCGCTCTGATCTTTGAGCTTGTATCGAGCTTCAGGATTGTATCGATCAACCAAATTTTCGTCTCTTTTTTTTTAATTTTTTCACTGCAGTCTGGAGGTTCGCGAAAAGCCTAGAAATATTTGCAACCGATGAACTTGGCAAGAAATGAAAATATTTGAATTCTGAAAATTTTTCGGTAATTTCGGATTGGTTTTCTAAAATTCTCATACGTTCAGCACACAATGTCAAAATTTCTTCAAACTCGATCCATCAATTCAGCCCCTTTGTATACGCATTTTATTTCTTTTTTTAAATTTAAACTGCAATCATGAGATATTGATTATAATTACTGCCCTATGATTTTTTTTTAAGTGTTTGATACGTTGAGTCTATAATGTTTTTTTTTTTTCTCACACCGAATTATACAAGTATAGCGAAATGGTATACACGTATACTATACCGACGTATACACTTTGTTTAAATAATTATTTACAAAATCATAATAATAATAATAACACATAATGAGGTTTGGAAAAAAAAAAACGTGTTTTACTTTTGTGAGTGTTTTATAATATTTAGCGAAAAATGTGTGCCACACCGCGTTTTCATTGACTTCCCAATGAGCAATGGGACCACACGTCGTTTATCGTAATATCGTATGCCCCGGCCGCAATTTTACACACACACACACACACACACACACACACACACACACATATATATATATATATATATATATATATGTACTTTCGTGAAGGAAATTACGATCGAGTCTGAGAATGAAAGCGAGATGAAGAAGAAAAAAAAAATGATAAAGTTGTGAGAAGGTATTATGGCCTGAAAATTGAGGATATAGGTCGTGGATGAAAGAAACAAATGTTTTTTTTTTTAAAGATTTGCGAAGATGGTGTATAATCAGTATAGTGATAGATAGTGAGCAATAATGAGGTAGAGGCAAGAGATTTGAGAGAGAGAGAGAGAGAGAGAGAGAGAGAGAGAGAGAGAGGTCACACTTTTGTAGGCTCAATTTATGAACTCGTTATACCGGCGTCTTTGGTAGGGTCCTTCGTCCTTTCGACGACGAGGGCGTTTTTTCCGTTTCGGATTCTGCAAAAAAACAAAAAAAAAAGAATCGAACGGATTTTCGTAAATCGACGATTGCCAATTGCGTCATTCGGGAGATCCCTTTTGCCGCGAAAATTTTCTTCAAAAAGAACCGAACGAACGAGAAGTAAAAAAAAAAAAAGTTCAAATCTTTTATTCTCATTGACGAGAATTTTAATTTTGTCGTTTCGTAAAATGACAGTTTTTTTTTTTTCTTTCAATTTATTCGAATCCTTAATCGTAATTTTGATTTTTTCGAGCTCACCTAATTGAAGTCCCATGTTGCCAGAATTTTTTCCGGACGTCGGCATTCCCGGATCGTCGAATAGATCGATACTGCCAAGAGGGGGGGGGGGGGGGGCGGAAGCACATAAAATTCACGTAACATGAGGAAAATGAAAAAATTCCTCGGTGAGAAAGAGAGAGAGAGAGAGAAAGAGAAATGCGCGAGTCGCTGTGAGAGTGAACGACCATATAGTGGCTCGAGCATTGTTTTCTCGTGCAAGCTCTGTCGCGGCATTGTTCTCGATGTTCAATTTTTTTTTTTCGTTTTTTTTTTCGTTTTACAAACACTACATCGCCGGTTTTATTAGTGTGCCAAAGAGGGAGAGAGAGAGAGATAGAGAGAGAGAGAGAGAGAGAGAAAGAGAAATAAACTCACATGTCGGTTGCGTGTTCCACAACGAGCTCTGCCACGTCTCCCGTATGTTCGATTATGTGCGCCACGTCCTCGAAACTTCGATCAATCAACGGCACTCCCGACCATTCGAGAATCTGTAAAAAAAAGAAAAAAAAAGTCAATCCCCTAGCATGTATTTTTATTACAATGCGCGACCAATGACACCAGACGCAAAAAATACGTCGAGAAAAAAAAAACCAGATTTTATTTCGTATCGAATAAAATTGACCCATTCCCATATCAACCTGGAAGTTGGACCATTTTTTATTCAAAATTTCTGATCTCCGGAATAGCCGAGACTAATTCCCCCTTCAAATCGCATCACTCTTTGACTTTTGATTATTCATTTGTCGACTTTCCTAATTATGAATTTCGAAATTTTCATTTATTCCGCAACATATCTGCAAGCGCAATCGCATATCCCCTGCCTCAATTTTTCGATTCAGTTCTCACACGACATTTTGAACTTTTGGTCCTGCGTTAATTTTCATTCATTCATCGTGTCAAGAGTTCGAGATGAGTCTGTGAGTCGAAACTGCGTCAATTGCATGTTTGAAATATAGTCCCCGGAGAGGCGTGTGACGTTATCGTATTAACTTTTAGATAGGGAGAATATGGGACTGACGTATAAGGCTGGCACGCTGTTGTGATAGCGATATATGGCGAAAGGCATAATATAGATGGTAGGCAGATGCGCGAGATTGAGGTGTGGTCAGCGAGTATATCGACATCGAGGGTGTGCGAGTACTCTATCACTCATCTTCACCACAAACATATATATATATATATGTTGTGTATATATATATATATATATGTATGTATGTATGTGGCATTATATCGTGTTTTAAGTGAATTATTGCAAAGGTTCTCTTAAGGGGGCACATACGCCTTTAAGGCCTTTATTTTAGAGGCCTATTACAAAAATAGTGTTGGGGTTGGGATGGAAATGATACTTTCAGTAGAAAGCTTGGATCATTGTCTACAAAATGCTTTATTGACGTTTTTCAAACAAGCATAGCTGTAAAAGTTGGTGAGTCTCTGCGAAAAGCTTGCACGCAGAGTTACTCAAGACAGACTTATCCGATTGAGCTGAAATTTTAACCACATGTTGAATAAATTTGATGAATGAAAATGACGAACCAGTTTTGAATTTCACTGAGAATTGACTAATTGGCAGACGATTAAATATTTTTTTTTTATATTTTGATTTTTATCGGTGTATAATATACTGCATCTTAACAATAAATCGATGAATCAAGTTTCTGGTTCGTCACTTCAAAGTGGATGACTTTAGCAATCTTTGTGCAAAATTTGATCCAGATAGGTCCAAAGGTTCTGGAGATATCCTGCGCGCAAGCTTTTCGCAGTGACTCACTATAACTTACCCTATTACAGCTGTGTATACTGTGTTGGTTTGAAAAACGTCAATGAGGCATTTTTTAGGCAATCATCCAAGCTTTCTATCGAAAGTATCATTCCCACCCCAACCTCACCATTATTTCTGTAATAAGACCTCTATAACAAAGGCCTTGGAGACGCCCCTAACCTTATTGTCGATGCCAGAAAAATTTCATTCTTTCACGATACATGCGTCAACTGGCATAATGCATAATTGCTTTGAAATTTTCTTTTTTTTCCATGCGCGCTTCAAAGTCAAATTTCTTATTAATTGCTTCTTATCAGGCATCCTGATAACTATTATAATGCGAAAAAAATAAAAAAAGCTGCAAGTTGCAAATTGCTTCCTCGAAATTTCGCACAACTCGAGGATGCCTTTAAGTGAAGTTTAGCTTCCTCATAGAGGAAAACTATATTGAGCATTGTGCGAAACTTTGAAGAAGCAATTTGCATGTTTTAACTTGCAGCTTTTTCCCTCATCACCACCGTCGGTACTTTCATTTTTTTTAGATTCAAGTTATTGATAATTTTCTAGACATTCAATATTTTGATAAACGCATTTTTTCGTGCGTTTCAAAAATAACCCGTATTCAAAATATTTGGTAAATTAGAGCTGTCAAAGACATGCTTTTTATAAAATTAACAAGTTCATAAAGTCCGAACGCTTTCACCAATCCTCACGAAATTCAACACCAACCTTTCTCCAATGATACTCCAATCATGAAAAAAAAAAAAAAATTAGCCAGATATCTCAAAATTTTGGGAAGTTAAAGCTGTCTGAAATATTTTTTTGAAAATTTAAAATTTCATAAAATCTCAACCATTTCCCTTCATCAACGATACTTAATTCATGTAAGAAGACATTAGTGCAATATCTTAAAATTTAGGGAAATTTGTGCTGTCAGAGACTTTGTTGATTGATTAAAAATTTCATAAAACATTAATCGTCTGAGCGATTTTCGCCAAACTCAATACCAACTTTCCTTCGATGATACTGTACTCATGTAAAAAAAAAAAAAATGCGCAACATACCTCAAAATTTACGGATGTTAAAGCGATCGCAGAAATTTTTGAAAAATTAAAAAGTCGAGGAATTTTATTATTATTATTATTATTATTATTATTATTATTATTATTATTAATGTTATTTGACTCAGTTTATTTCAATTGACCTCTAGCAACGTGCAAGAACATTTATTATTTATTACTTAATGATCTTGATCTTTGAAAAAATATGTGTCACCATAGGTTAATTGAAACAAATTGAGTTTAATAATAATAATAATAACAATAAAGTGATAATTAACGAATCGTCAGGTGTGAGATCATAAGAGCGAAGAAGCGTGAGTCAAGAAGATCTTGATTAATGTTGCACGAACGATAAAAGCCTTGAGATTCGAGTTGCCTCCTTCTCACCCGGGCGCACGTGCCGCAACCTTCAAGACCCTTAATTACTTTCATTATTTTAATGAATTTCGGGACGCGAAGCGAGATGGAGAGGGAGGGTGAAAAAGGACTGAAACGGGAAAGCGAAAGAGAGAGAGAAAGAGAGAGAGAGAGAGAGAGAGAGAATGGAGATCGTGTAGCTCGAAGTACATTCGAGGCTGTGCATTGCACACTGTACTTTCGTCGAAAGTTCGAGGAGCAAGTGCTATCGCATTTGTCAAGTTCTCTCGCTCTTGTTTTTCGTTTTTTTTTGTTTTATTTTTGTTTTGAAGAGTTTTATATTCAGCAAAACGGTTCGATCGTTATGTTTCTTTTTTTTTTCATCTTTTTTCAATTTTTTCGTGTGTCTGCGACACAAAGAACGATTGGCAAATTCCTTTTTTTTTTCAATTTTATAAACTTATAAAATTGGAAATTTTCTGTCGAACAAACGTTTGAAATTTTCTCAAAGTCGAAAAAAAAAACCGTCCTTGTTTCGGCCGTTTTCACTGCAAATCCAAGTGTGTAGTTCTTACACACTTATGTGTGTAATTTCTTGTAGTCACTTTTTACTCACTTTCACGTGTGTAATTCTACAAAATAACACACTTAAAGTGTGTTATTTTGTGTATATATACTTTAAGTGTGTAAAAAGTGACTACAAGAAATTACACACATAAGTGTGTAAAAACTACACACTTAGATTTGCAGTGTTCTCAAAAACAAATTCATGCCCACTGAAGTGACAAATAAATTTGCTTCCGCTTGACCGAATAGGAATAATTTTTTTTTTTTTCCGAATTCGAGAACTCCGAGAGTCAAGGACTCCCGTTATATTTACATGATTGTCGTGCAGCATTTTTCTCGTAAATTTTCGAATTTTCTGTTTTGCAAAACAACGGATCTCATATGCGGTATCAAGCAACCCCTTGTTTTAAAGTATAAGCCCCGGTCTTCGTGCTCTCGTATAATATGAATCATATATAGAGCATACAGAGCACGAAGCAAGACACAGAGGTGATATTTGCAACGTGGTTTTATCACCGTCACGCAGTTTGACGAAGCTGTATAGACGTGACAAGGTAAACTAATGGGAGATCGTATCGTGTACAAGAGATCGCGACCTGAGCCGACGACAACGGGGGCGACGGGGTAAACGTCATAAGTAAACGTAGTTTATAGCCTGCACATATAGCCCCCATATGCGATCCTGGTCCTGCGTATAATATCGTAGATATTTTCGAGATATATCGAGCTGCCTGAACGAACACATTGAGAAATTGTGTGAACAACAAGAGGGGCTGGTTGGAGGAATATAATAGCTTTGTTACTATACTTCGTAGCTCTCCGCGGCGTCGAGAAATTTTCCATCCCTTTGGTATACATCGTGTTTATAGGGCCAAGTACGCAAACATTTATCGCGTCACCTCGTCTTATATATATATATATATACAACGCGAACGACCTACATCCGATAGTATGTACGTCGGGGAACCTTCTATGTACTGTTTTACATAACGCAACTGCAATATATGCACATACAAATATGTATTATAAATTGTCTGTATGTGCGTATATGTTTATGCAAATCTATAATGATCTGTCTGTGTCTTAAATTCGAGAAGACATTGTCTGAAAAAAATAATGCAAATATACTTTATGATTTATGACGAGATACAAACGATCGTTAGAGAATGAAAATGATAAAAAATTTGAAAAATTATTAACGCACACTAAAATGCGATGTTCATTCAAACGGATTCAATCGAATTGATTGCATGGCTTTCAAAAATATTTATTCCCACTTCATGAACAAGTGAATTTAAAATGTTTCATTGGAGGATTGAACATGGCTCGCAGTAGTGAAGAAACGTTTAGCTGCAGCTAAAATTAGAGCAATTTTTTCATTAATTACCTCTCGCACATGTGAATTCTCGAAACCTTTACCAATTCGCTGTACGTAATGCCCGAAGAACCGGAGTAGGAAAAAGATTGTCTGAACCGTAAAAATACGTGAGAGACGATTCACCAATTTTTTCTATAGTCGTAGAGCGATACGCAAGGACTTTCTTTTACGTGTCACTTTGGTCACGAAAAATTGTCTCTCACCGAATGAACGTAAAAAAAAGTACGAGCGACAGCACTCTTATCTTCATACCAGAAGGTTGTCCCGATATATTTACGACGCCCGCAAGTGCATACCATTCCCGAATGTACTTCCATCACCGCGCGCATTATTCAAAATAAGTGTCCTCGTCCCTGTCCCATACGTATTCGTCCAATCTTCAATTTCCCTCTCGTCCTCTTCGCGCGTTCTCTTCTTTCTTACCCGTTTCCTGCTCCTACGCCCATCTGGCTTCCTTTCCTCCAACTTTACTATCTGCTGCTCTCCGTACACTTTGGTCGACACTTTCGGTAAAACGATTTTATAACGCGTGTGCGCCCCCAAAATAATATTCGGCTCGACGTAAATTTACAATCCCTGTGGCTGTTGGGCCGTGCGGCTTCGACTAGCCGCGAAACGCGAGGGAACATTTGTTTCCCCAAATCTCGCTGACTCCCGTGAAAATCATCCGAGCGTTTGTGTGTATGTATATGTACGTCTGAAGCCGTTTTGTTGAATCTTTTCATTGTTTCATGACAATCTTCGGTAACGAAAGATCCTTGTTCTACGATTCTTCTCGCAAAACTTAAATTCCAAATCTATATTAGCAAAATGATAAGACTGCAAAACGATTCTTGCAACTTTACCAGCTGCTTCTCCATAAAAAAAAAATACAAGCCCACCGGATATAACTTTAATTGCAACTCTAGTGCAGTGTCAGGGGCAACTCCATTCGCTTACATCTCTATCGAATAACCTACCAAACGAAAGCTCTGAGACTTCCATATCGAGCTATACGACTCTACCAGAATTCAATTCTGGCAAGTAAATTGTATATTCGCACATTGCACTGGCTTTGGCACATTGACAAATCTACCCGAAACTTTACAGACCAATAATATCTCTACCAGAATTTAGGCATTTCGAACAAAGCCTACCAAATTATAAATCTATCAGATATGAGCAGCGCCTAAGATCTCTGGCCCAATGACATATAGCTCTATACCCAGAACGAGGCTTTTCCTCTGACATCTCTTCCTAATTACAAGTCTACCAGATAAAGATTCTCCGGTCTGGCTGATGACAAGTCATTGGCAGATAACATACAGTGTAATTTATCTCAATTTATCATCAGCCACACGAAAAAGCGTGTCTTGTAATTGGGTAGACTTGTAATTGGATAGAGTCGTTAGGGAAAGCCTCATTCCGGGATGGAGAGATGTTATTGGATAGAGGTACATCAGGCTCATATCTGGCAGAGTTGTTTTCCGTTACAGAGTTGTCTTTTGGTCGGCTCGTTCGGATATAGCCCAAATGCTCCGTCGTTGAGATGCGTTATTGGGTAGCGTTTAGCTTCGGGTAGATTTGTAAATGCGCTGTAGGGATTTCAGATATCGTATCCAGCCCTCTCGTTCAATATCACGCAATTCATTATCTCGAGCGACCCTGGGGTAGTCCCCGTCCATTAGCAACAGCCGGGGAGCATTGTTTCCCCCGCCATGTTGAACGTAAAATATAACATGGATTGTCGAGAAAGTGCCACAGGGGGATGGAGCTGATGAGATCGCCCCGTTCACGGCGATATGTAGAGGCCGAATGTATGTATAGGTGTCTTTGCAACATTCTCACCATCCCACAGCGTTTCCCATAACATCCGGCAAAATTCCAATCTCACGATGAAACATCACGAGCAATATGCTCCGTCTATAATACTCCCCCGGAAAGTTTTCACCGAGCGAGGAATAGTTATCTCCCTATATTATATCTGCGCGATGATATATTTTGGCGAACGAGAATTCCCTAATCACGTATTTTGGCGACAAATGAAACGTTCAAATGGCTCTTCAGCGACGACTTTTCGGCGACGATAAAATAATTATTATGCCGCGCCTTCCCTTCTCGTAACTCTCAAAGTTTCTTCGTGTCGGATACGAGGTAATGCGGTAGCGAACAAAGGCAAAGTCTTGTCAAATTAATCCCCCCCCCCCCTCCTTAATTGAAATATTTCCTTGCAGAGGAAAAAGAAACCAAGATTTCCACAGATCGATACAATTTTATACCGAAAGGAGTATGAATTTTTGTCGATTTCGCCCTTGCAGAATTTCAGCAGTTCAATAATTCTAAAATTGTAAATATAATCAGGGAACTTAATTGTCGATTGAAAGTATATCAATCGTCTCGATGACTACAGTTTATACATTAGAGATATTTCAACAAATGTTTTTACAGTTATCGTAGATTTAATTATAAAAAAAAAGCAATTAAATGATTATACCGAAACTTTTTCCGCTGATTCGAAGGGTTTTGAAAAAGAAAAAAAAAACGAGGAAAATACTGCGCGCGAGAGAGCAAGACATTTTTATTGAAGTTGTAGAACGTCTGGTACCGAGGCAAGAGCAAAAAATAAAGCGGAGTAGTCGATGGAAAGAGGTTTTGCTGCCTCTTACGTGCACTTTTATCTGCTGCTTATAAGATGCTCCTCTATTGAATCACTTTTCTCTTCCTCTCTCTCTCTCTCTCTCTCTCTCTCTCTCTCTCTCTCCTTTATTTCTCTCTTTCTTCTTTATGTCCTCTTTCTCTTCACTTTTCTCGTTCTCGGAGTCACTATTTTTCCGAGTTATCGTTGAGAGAGCACACGAGGAGTTGGGGGGAAAAGAACGAGAAGAAAAGCGATGAAAAGACATTTCCGCAGTTGAGTATAGAAAGGAAGAAGCCGCGGAATGCATTTCTCGGTTTTTCCACCAAGATCTATGCTGTACTCGTAGCAGCGAAGCAACCAAATATAAACCACGAAATGAAAATCAAATAGTGGAAAATTACGACTAAAAGAAAGATTGTGACAAGGATACAAGACCGCGAGGTAAATTGGATTTTGAGTACTCTCGAATATATCCGGTTGTTCTTACAAGAGCCTCTTTTACATACAAAAAAAAAAAAAAAAAAATGTAGCCAGGAAAGAACACGATTACGTTTTTTTTTTTTCTCTGTGACTAAAAATATAGACACAGGCAGAAAGATAAAGAGACTAATCACATTTTGCGCGTCAATTTGAAGCTTTGAAATCCTCGATTATAAGCGTGTTCGACGCGCCGTCTCTTTGCGAGCATTATAACGATGCGAAACGGTTTCAATGTAGAAGATAAATGGCGAAACGACAGAAACAGAAACGTCAACGCGAATGATATACATATGTACGAAAGAGACGCAATAACTGATGCAGGTTAGTTTTGCAAGTGATGCAGAATCTCGCCTGTCGTGTCCATGCGCACACCAATCTTCTTCTCGCTCTCATTCACATATATTCGCGTATATCCTCGCGTATTCTCGTCCCACGCACACTTTACCAATCATTATATCTCTCTCGCAATGATCGTTAAAAAAAAAAAAGTATCGCTATAACGATCGGTATAGCGAGATGCTTTTCTGAACGTTTCGCGGAAGAGACGATTGAGAGGATCGTTATAACGTCGATCAAGCTTGAAAAACATTGCTTGGAAAAAATTACGATTCACAACGTGTTATTATTGTTTTTTTTTTCCTTTCTAAATATCATATGTGAAATTATATATGAAGAGATGCGTGTGTGGCTACGACTAAATCCGATTAAAATACATCGAAATTATTATTCTCTGTCGATTAAATTTTCCCATCAAACGGCCTGACACGTGTCAACCGCATCGATTCGTAATCGATATAGACCATTTTTGACCGAGTAAAATGTGTATTGCGTTCGTGGATATTGGATGCCGCGCGCGGTGTCAGGCCCTGTTCGTGAAACTATAACGTTCGGAAATATCCGGATTCGAGTGTGTGCGTATGCAGAGCTTGTCACAAATTTTCACGTGTCAGTCTCTCCCTCTTTACACACGTGTCGTGGACTACTTGTCACAAGCAGATATAGCGGATAATATCGCTTTATAACTGTCGTGCGCACATGGTGTGCTTTACAGAAAAACATATGTCGATACAAATTGATTAAAATAGCAATGAGCACGAAATTGGCTAGAGTTATAGTTTTTCTGATTACATAATAACGTTTTTAAATTTGCTTTTCATATTTTTATGCACGATATTTAGTATTTCCAATCTAGATAAAGATAGGGTAGACGTACTATAGTTGTGGCCACTTATTTAAGCATTTTCGAACATTCATTTACGAACAGTATTCACATTATTGCAAATTCAGAATTGAAAAAGTGATCGATGTAATCCAAAAGGTACACACATAATCGAATTGTTAGAATTTAAAACCTTTTCTGATCATGATAAATAAGAAAATAGGAAATTATCTTGTAGCTGTCATTTTCACCATTTGTGGCCACAATTGTATACTAAGGTAATATTTAGGGAGGTATATGCAAGTGCCCCGGTTACCCAAGATGGTAATGCGCGCAGCTTCGGTCAGCTCAGAGCTTCTGAGCAAGGAATCTTGGGAAACCAGGGCGGAATGGCTTGCACATACCTCCTTAAATATTACCTTAAATTGTATTACTTTTGGTCATCCGAAGTACCAGTTGTGGCCACCAAGCTTTGAATTGGGATTGGCCATAAGCTGGCCACAAATAGAACAATCGCATTTTGAATCTACCACTGTTGGCCACCACGTATTTTTCAGGAATTTTAGCTGAGATATCAGTTTTTTTTTTGTAATTATAACCCGAAAAATGAGCTTCACTGATAAAATATAAATTTTCGATGGGACGAAATGACTTTAGATATGAGAAACCGTACAAGAAAACTATATACACAAATCGCTCAGCGTTGACACATTTCGTCATATTTCGTTGAAATAAATTATAGTAGATATTCGAGAAAGCAATCGATAGTGGTCCGGAAAAATCTTGAATATTGAATATTACGCTCGATGAAGTTAACATAGCCTTGAAACTTTAATAAATTCGAGAGAAATGCGTATAGTGGCCACAAACGGTATATAATGGCCACAACTGCGGTACGTTTAGCCTAAAGCAAACAAACAAAAATAATTTGCGCACTATATTGCGTCAATACCACGCTATGGGGCACCGTTCGATTCCATGCACGATTGCGTCAGTGTCAATGAAGGGAATAAGAGGATTAAAAAAAAAAACTGGAAATTGATTTTGGGTGGAATGCTTTTTGCGCGCGTTTGCGTGTTTGTGTGTGCGCAATGCTTTACCGGGGGTATCCCGTACCTATGAAATATCCTAAATATAGATTGCACATTTATCCAGGCGATAAATATTAACGCGTCATATGTTATATATATATCGCTCGCACATTACCTTATCGCCCTTCTGCAGTCCGGCATTCTCCGCCGGTCCACCGGGAACCGTACACACGATTGCCGCGTACATTCGCCCATCCAAACTCTTCTTGCCACCGACGACTCGCATTCCGAATCCCCGTGCTGTAATGAAACAAACAAACAAAACATTGATAAAATAAAAATATAAGGGCGAATAAAACGAAGCTCTTAGCGAAGTATATATATACTTTGATACATAATATTCTCCCTTCGTTTCTAGCGTATATATTTGTCTCGCTACTCGTGCACTCATCGTCCCTCGGCAGAACGAATAATCCTCGATTCGCACGAACACATGCACGCCCCGCTAGAGCTGTTACTCGCAGCATCGATGAGTTTCAGTATTATTATTGTTATTATTATTATTATTAGGATCCGGTGGAAAAAGGATCTTTAGGGTTTTCGTCGTTGCGCTAGGAGGGTAAGACGAGAATCGACGCCAATAGAAACGATAATTTTCCATGTAGTTTTCTTGTCTTTTGTTTTTTTTTTGTCTCCGTGTCCCTCGAGGGTTGAAAAAAATCGAGGGTTTCCCCTCGGGCCACGTTGACACGCTCGTTGAAAAGAAAATACGGAAATTTGAATATCTACTTCGCCTCTTATAGTTTATCCGGGAATAAAATTCTCTTTTCGGTTCAGATATTTTTGGTGATTGTTCGGTTCGAGGAAAAAATAAAATTTAAATAAGTGGAACATCGATAACGACAGGTTTGGCAAGCTTCTTTCATGAGTGCAAACGATTCGAAAAAAAAAACGTCGTTACACTCAATGCGAAGTATCTCATATCGATTGGTATGAAAATGGCCAAACTCACATCATTCTTCCATGGGGGGGAAAATAAAAATATTAACTCGAAGATAAATGTGAACAATTTTTAGCCGTAGAAATGTATTCAACAAAAATGAAATTAAAATAAAATTAAAATAAAATGATTAAAGAAGAAAGTATTTCTAAGACTTCCCGACAATACACTGAATAGTTTTTCTGTTTATTTTTGGAATTTTTACTACAGCCCAATATTTTGGGGAAGTACATACAATTGACAAGATGGTCTCCAAGCCACCGAATTTGCAGAAAAATATACAGTCGGACCTCAGGCACTGACCGCGAGCTCGAGCACAGAGGAGCCTCGTGCGCTTACCGAAAGACTTAACCTTCTTACTAACCAACGAGAATAAAGCACCAGGCCCGTATCATATACGTGTATCGGTACCCTCCACTCCTTGAAATTATAATTTTTTGTTTGTACATGGGGGGGTTCTATATTGTAGCGGGCTCTGTGGATTCCGCAGTGCCCGAGTAACAGAGCTGACGTCAGTGCCCGGGGTTAGTCAGTGCCCGAGGTTCGACCGTACCTTAGAAAACATATCCATTGGTATCCATCAGGCTTCAAAGCTTTAATACCTGAATAGTATAGCTCAGGGACTGACGCGACTGTATCGGAATATATGTCACGTATAAAAAAAAAATTAAAAACAAACCATATTTTTGCGTATTTTTAGCATATTTTTATTGTCCGCGAGTTATTTCACGGTTCAATGCACCCTTTAAGGAGGTACGACTAGTATGAAGAATCCAACTGACGGACTTGAATTTTTTATATGTTTTTGCCGAATACTTTATGCGCCTATTGCCAAAATTTGAGCTATATTGACCGTTTAGTTTATTCGTAATAAAATTGCAAAGTCGAGCAGTTTGAGTTACTAAAGCACGTCGTCTTATGGAGACGGTTAACCGGAAGTGCTGTGATCACGGTTTTGCTGCTCACGTATCCAACTACACCCGTTGAAAAACTGAAACTTGATAGATTAGATATAATAGATATTGTAAAAAATTGAAAAATTACTCTTCACCGTGTAGTTCTGGCACTACATCATAAAAAAGTTTCAATTTCCGGTTGTAAATGGTCAGAACGATCATATAGCACCCACAGACTTAGCAACGTCGCGAGTAACAGCTGATGGGTTTCGGCGAACATAACCTAGCTTTGTTTTGATATTAGCAACGAGGATAGAGTCATCTTCGTTGGTCACGTATACCAACTTATAGCATCGCCAATGCGACGTTGCCAAGTGTTTACTTCAAATTCCATCATGTTATTTATGGAGTTTTATTATTTATCACGTATCAATTATATGTATAATTATCATTCTGCCGATCGTATTAATTCCACTGAGGTAATTCAAGTCTATTTTAATAGGTTTTCGGCTGATTTTTAAAAATGTTTTTTAGTCCGTTTTTGTGGTAGACATGTCATTATTATTATGATGGAGACTACTATCGAGTCGTTGACAATCTAATTTTTCAGTTTTTATTAGTTCATGCGCAATAAATTAATCATTTACCACAAAATTTTTCACATTATAATCGATAATATGAATAATCAACGCAAATAAACATAAATCAGAAGAACTGTGGGTAAAATAAATTTAGACTTTTTTTTGACTCCAAAGAACTAGTCGTACCTCCTTAACTCGATAAGCACTCGATGCGTAGATCCTAAGAGTACCGCAATATGGTATTGAATACACGCGCCCACTGAGAAGATTATTATTGAAGGACGAAAGCTCCGTTATTGTTGATTATACCATTGAGCAACCAGAGGAGCCTATATGCGAAGTTTACTGTGACAGAAACATATGGTTTATACGCTGTGTCCGTTGTAAAGTACATAAAGGAATCAAATTCGCAATAGCCCGTGGATATAATATGGAGCACGAGTCTCTTGTGGGATGATAGCCAAAGGCTGAAACGTTACGGTGGTATATGTATATTTAATGATGTAGGATATAAATCCACATATAATACATCCATACACACACACACACACACACACGCACACACACACACACATGTAGGTCTAGTAACCAAGGTATACGCGAATATAATGCTGGGACATATTCTATAGAGCTTTGTGGATATGGTCGCCAGGTCGGGTATACAATAGGCCGCGGTAGCATCGTGGATGTGAGATAACCGTATCAAACCACCAGCGTTCTGGTAAACCTTCAGACCTGTCGCGAACATTCGGTCTCTCGCCCAAAACGCATCTGGCTACGAAACATCTGATACTCTCCGCTTCTCCGCGTCTCCCTCTTCGCGGTTTCGTGCGGCCCCCCCAGTCCACATATATATACCGTGCTGTGGCTCATCTCTCCGTCTCTGCCTCTCTTCCAAGCACTCAGTATCTGCTCATTGCCCTCAAGTACAGAGCCCTTGTTCACATGACACACAACCCCAAACTGTTTGTACATGAAAGAGAGTTAGCTTCTTATAAGTTGTTATATTAAAGCAGTCGTCATACACTGTAGGACTCGGGTGACCCTGTCATTGGATTTAGCATTTAAATATATTCATCAAATGCTACATAATGTAGAATTTCTAGCTCTTGCTCCTCGTTTGGGAACGCAAAAAAAAAAATTTCGTTCCATTATTTTTCGATGGGAATAGAGAAGGATCACAAAGGTGATCGAGTATATTAGCGAACAGTTATATGCGAAATCGAGGCCTGGCAAAAATATTTTCAAGCAAAAGGCTTGTTTGACGTTACTCGTGTCTGGTAGACTTGTTTTTGATTGTTTTGTCGCAGACTTATAGCGTGGTAGGCTTGTCCGGAATACTTGAATTCTGATGGTAGAGACGTTATTGGATAGCGATTTTTTTTTTGGTACAGTTGTAAGTTAGCCGGGGACTAAACTGATGTTAGGATGCCTGCAACAAAGACTTTGTCAGAACGGTATATAATGTAACGTGATTGTTGATTTTCACGGTCCCGAGACTTTCATCTGCCCGTCACTCCGAACGGATAACCCGATTGGAGCAACCAAGCGATGCTCCATTAACCTACCTTATACTCAATAGATGCCCTGTTATTAGCCACGATCCGCAAATCCTGGGCGCGCTGTGAAGCTGTATCCATGGCTCGAGGTCAAAAAGCTGTATAGAGCCACCTATATTCCTAGTAATAGCTGTGACATTGGCTAGTTTGTGCGTGGCCAGACAAGCTGAAGGGAAAACACAAGTATAGAGGCTGGAAATTTGCTCTCGTGTTTCACAGCGAGAGGGCAAATTCGACGTGTCGAATGTTGCATGGCCAATGAAAGATTGGTCGAAAGAGAGATTGCCATCTATAGACGGGAAAGAACTCATCCGGATTACATAGAAACTATTTGGGATTATCGGTATTATTAATTCTAGTGGAAATGTGCACTGACGCATTGGAAAAATGTATATCATGAATTTCGAAAAAATCCAATCGTAAACCCCAAAGATATAGACCATCGCAGATAAAATCCAAAGTGTGCAAAATTTCTGAAGTAACTTCAGTCTGCCCTACACGCGCGTTATATTCTCTCTTTGCCTCTCTCGCATTTTTGTGTAAAAATCAACGAGACATAGAAAATATTTAATTTGAGAAAAAATGTCATCACTGACACACGCGAGCACATTCGTTCGCCGTAGTGACCCCTGTTTTTCGTCGTTATTGCCAGTTGAACGAGAGTGAAGAGGCGACATTGGGTTCGGAGCTAGGAAAAATCCATGTGATTGTATGGATAATTTGTGGTACGTAGGATTAGAGAATTTACGAGAAAACTAAGCGATTAAAAAAAAAAAACTCGGAATTTATAGGCCCACAATTTGTGTGTATACGAATGATAATACTGCGTCAGGCCTTGACCTTCAAAATTTCGATTGCGGGCATTGGTGGGGTATCATAAATCATCCATGAATATGATAAATTGTCCAAGAATCCATTTTTTTCTTTTCAAAACGGAATATTTTACGGGGTTCCTGATAACGAATCCTCATAAAATATTGCACTTATAATTCAAGGTTTTATGTACCATTTCATTGTCATTTACATGCAATACGCAGTATGACAATAATAGTATTTTCCATGTAGCTGAGTCAACTGCCTTTCCTATATATACTTCATATGGAATAAAAATCGTAATTTTCATCGAGGCTATGGTCAAACGGTTATTATCTTTCACAAATTCGTTACTATTGGAGCAAAACGTTGAACCAAAAGAATTTCAAGTTTTTCCAATAAACTACGATTGTGACGAGAATTCGGTGTCTGATCGAAAACTGATCATATCTACTGATTCACTGATGAGTCGCACGCGCTCCGACTCGAATTTCCTGGACAAAAACGCGAAAATGATTTTCCCGTTAAATTCTCCAGTAATGAAATATTCAATGTTTACGATACATTTGAAAATTGTTGGACAATATAGAGCTTGACCGAACGACGAAAACCAGATATAGGCAACGGGAGGGGGTTCGTGAAACGTGTTTCGGTGAACCGCACGAACCACCGGACTCTCCGTGTGTCCACAGCGCGCATATGTACGACTAATCATTCGCGTATAAATGTGTTTGAGATCGATCGGCGGACTCGCGATAATCACCTCGTTAATTTAATCGCGCTACGATATCAAACTTCCTGCCCCCAATATCGATCAGCCTCTGCTGTCCTCGTCATATGGTCATCCATCTGATACAAAATTATCAAAATTTAATAATTTATAAACCATATTTGAACAATACATCGGATAAACGATTGACGATCGATTCTTGCATTATTAATGCAAGAATTCAACGGTACGCTCATACTGCAGGGCCATGATGATGATCATTATTATGATTATTATTATAAGAGTGACAGGAGTTGTATGTACAAAGCTAATCGATTGTATCTTCGTACGATGACATTGATTACATTTTCGGACTATATCGGGATGTATGCCTCCGTTAATATACTGCAAAACAACCCTCTATGTCGTATGCGCACTATACGTTATCCTTATTCTCATCGACGTTTACCTCTCTCGTGTCAGTTAACCATTCTACGGGGTCTGCACGATCGATAATCCGGCAAAAAAAAAATGGGACAAGTACACTTTAAGTTGTTACCATACTCCGTTTCGCGAAGAGATTTTTAATGCTTATAAAAAAAGCACAGACACCACGCACTATAATCGCCAAGTTATTATTACTGCATATTAAAAGGTCATCGCTAGGGAAATTGTAGGTTTTTTCTTAAAACAAGAATACATAAATGAAACGATATAGTTTTTTTTTTTTTTATTGTTAACTCCATTGCTGGGAGGTGTGAAAATGAAATTTCCGTGCCACCAGAGTGTGTGAAAAAAAAAAAAAAAAAAATATTGGGTGACATAAGAATATAGAGTGGAATCCTTCCAACCTATTTTATTCGACTCAACTTCCTTACCTCCTAGACAACTTTTGCATGTATGCACGAGGTCATCCTTGGCCCGGCTTGTGGCATATATACGAATTCGTAGATTGAATTATGTACACAGATTGGGTGTATAGTATTTCGGTAGAATTAAGGGATATTGCGCTGAGAGGCGCGGCCTCCTGAGGGATGCAAAATATTCGACTAGCCCAAGATGTGTCTTCATGAATTTGATAACGCGACAGGGTTGAAAAAAAATTGGACAATCGGAGTAAACTGACGACCCATATTTACTCACGGAATTTGCACCGATTACCAACAAAAATAGGCATCTCCGGACACGAAAATAGACATCCGGATGTTTCCGCTATCATTCTGTGATAATTCGTGTCTTGGAGTGGATATTTCTGTTCCTCATAATTGAAAATCCCATCATTGGCCTTTGCGTAATATTTCAGGGTTTTTCAAAACAATCTACTTACTAATAATTCAAGGCCTATGACGAAATTTACATCCAACATTTTATGATCCGTCTGACCTTCCCAGTCTCTCTTTGGTCTCATCCTCGACGCATTATAACTGCACGAGAAACTATATACGAGCTGTATGGAAATTCGAGTAGATCCAGCAGCCAGTACAGAAGGTTAATTAAGCGCTTATCGTGGCTGCATATTATGTGCCCGGGAGAGAGAGAGAGAGAGAGAGAGAAAGAGAGTGAGAGAGCCTGGGAGTTCTCGATTTTCAGAGTGAATATAGAGGATTGAGAGAGCCAAGGTGAATAATGTAGAGATATATAACAGGATGAAAACAGGAATAGAATGACGCGCTTCGAAGGCTAGAAGAGGGCTTAATTTCATTCTGATATACGCAGGAATTAATTCCTCGAGCACTCACTCGATATGCTTTAGCACATACATTGCACTCTGTGTATCTAATGATACACGTGTATACCCGAATTATACGTGTGTGTACATAAGTCCACATATACTATAACGGATACGGGGCATTACATGAAATATCGACCATCAATAATTCAATAGAAATAAAACATCGTACACTGTTAAAAATTTCTGTTTTAAATGATTGAATATTGATATACGTAGTTTTAAAAATTCAAAACTATTATCAAATTTAATATTCAAAAAATACATTGAGCTGCACGGATAAAATTTTTGATGTGAAAATTAATATACGCTATTATATTGAATATATCTCTTAAAAAATGGTTCCATACGCATATTTTGTTAGTTGTATGTTGGGAGCTACTCAAGGGATGGTGGTGATCCCGTTTTTCACGCTTTATTTAGTATAACCAATTACGGTAATGAAATTTGAAACACAGTCAGTTAAAACTCAAAGAACTCACAATAAGTCTTCGAATTTTCAAGATAATCTATGAATTTTCAAGATGGTCTTTGAATTTTTAAGATAGTCTTTGAATGTTCAAGATAATCTTTGAATTTTCAAGATAGTTTTTGAATTTTCAAGATAACTTTTAAATTTGCAAGATAGTCGATGAATTTTCAAGAAAGCCTTTGAATTTTCAAGATAGTCGATGAATTTTCAAGATAGTCTTTGAATTTTTAAGATAGTCTTCGAATTTCCAAGACAGTCTTTGAATTTTCAAGATAGTCTTTGAATTTTCAAGATAGTCTATGAATTTTCAAGATAGTCTTTCAATTTTCAAGATAGTTTTTGAATTTTCAAGATAGTCTTTGAACTTTCAAGATAGTTTTTGAAATTTCAAGATAGTCTTACAAATTCAATACAAAAATATTAATAAACAGTGATAGTCATTGAAAATTCAGCACTTTTTTTTATTCCGAGAGCTACATATAAAATTTCAAGTTTTTATGTATTAATTTCAATTTCATGACCAGGGTTTGTAAGTTTCATCATTTTTTGTATCTAAAATTTTTTGTATCTTAAATTTCAGGATATTTTTTTACAGTGCATGAATCATAAATTTTCGAAACAGCCAAACTCGTCATTCGCATGCTTGTAGCTAAATCCAATGTTTCAAATTGCAAAAATAACGATCATGAGATAGCAGAGAATTCTCTCTGGGCCTCATTGATACTATTATTCTACATATTTCGTATAACCTTATTCTTGTTCAATGATAAACAAAATAAAAGCTCGATGAATTTTTGAAATAGAATCCCCCTAAACCATATAAAAGTTTATTCGTGTTATGAGCAAGTCCGAGTAATCTCTCGTTGCTCACAGAGCTCGCAAATCCAGAAATACATGCATCTATAAATGCGCTAAACTGGCATCAATATAGTTCAAGCTTAAACCGCCCACGCCTACAGCTATATCTTATGTGTGTGTGTTGTGCGTATAGCAGTATATATGAGCATATATACCGTACAGCGAGAAGAGAACGCGTAGATTTGGATATCCGATCGAGATTCCATGCTTCCGGGTAATCCTCGAGAGAGTGAAACGCAGAGGCTGCACGTGGGAGTGATGAGGGATGATGGGGGAGGGGGGGGGGGGGGGGCTAAAGGATTAGGAATTTTCCGGCATGCGCATGGAAATTATCAATTAATCCTTCATCATCGGATAATTATTTCGAGCGAATAAGCCATCACCCCATGAATTCGAATGACATATATAACTGGGAAAACAAAAAATTATTTAAATCGAATAAAATGTCATCAATCCAAATAGGATAAAGTTAATTTTTTTCCAAATTCAATATCTCTCAGTGATCCCCAATGCAATCAATTCGAACAAAATGATTTCTCTTTTATTGGTTATTGGAAGGAAAATTCTTTGAAAGAGACGCGACCAACTTTGCGCGAGAAATACGACGTAAAAGGAAAGAAAGAAAGAAAGAAAGAAAGAAAAAAAAGAAAGAAAGAAAGAAAGAAAGAATGAAAGAAAGAAAATAGAGAAAAATTTACGGGCCAATCCCGGTCATTAAGGTCGTTCAATTATCGTGCGTATACACGGGTGATGCGGAACTATGTGAAATTGAAAGGCAGTATAAGTACGATTGACGATATCTTCTTCATCCCCTTCGAAAAATCCATAGAGAAATTCCTATGGCGCACACGGTATATATATATATACGGGGAGGGAGTATGGGATAGGAAGTAATTTCAGGGAATGGAGGGAATCCCGTGTGTGCGAGGGTGGTTTATACTTGCGTAGGAAAAGCCTCTTCTTGCTCGTCCAGCGAACTTCCCGAGGGGGAAGAGAATGCGAAGCAAAGGCGAGTCATCTAGAGAGCACGTCAAGTATACATATATATATATAGAGTGGTTAGAATAAGGGGACCTGTTGCGGGAGAGAAAGTTCGACATGAGAGAGGGCTTTATCATCATATACATATATATATATACAGTGAAATCGTAAGGCCTTGTCGAGTACGCAACCGTCATTTTCATTGAATCAAAACTTCACCCTCTGTTCTGCGTCCCCTGTGACCTTCATTTCCCTTCTTTTATCCATCCCCATTCACGGTTTTTCTATCCTCATTTCTTTTAGGCTTATTTTTTTTTTTCTCCACCAGAAACCCGAAAGCGTACGACAGGCTCTTTGTTTTCCGGGTTCACATTTTCCCGGCAATCATAAATACAAGTTAAATCATCTGCTTGCCTTGTTTTGGGTTGCCATCGATAGTTATTACGATGGACTTTCTTCAGCGCCAGTGACCCATTTAGTTTTCGTTCGTTCCATGTTTTTTTTTTTTTCGACTGTTCACTATATGGTTGTTTCGAATTTTAGTGCGTTTTTTTTTTTCTAATTTTTATTCAACCCGCTAAATCTTTGATCTCTGGTACATCGATCCCAGCTCAAATCGTATCCAAATTCTGCAAAAATCGATATTACAACGACGAAAAAGACGAATGACGATCGTCGTGTGAGATCGTGGCCTGTAAAAATATGCTACAACATTGGCACGAATGTTTCAGCAGGATGAAACGCCGAGAGTTTCAAGGTTTACATACCTGTTGAACGTTCGTAGTTATACGCGCGGGGCCACGCACTCATACTCGAGAGATACCCCCAGACACACGCGATGGCTCTCGAGGCTGGTATAAACTAATGGGCACTATATAGGAAATGTACTATGAGCGAAAATGACCGGTCTTATTTAGGCAGAGCCCGAGAGTGGAAGAGCGAGAAAAAAAAAAAAGCAAAAATGAGAACTCCTTAGACGAGAAGGAAAAAGAGTTAAAGTGCTGTAGGACTTGTGTGACGAGCGTAAATTTGAATGAAAGATAAGTGTGAGCGTGAATTATACAGACATTTATGCGGTACTCATTTTGCTAGACTGAATCTCGTGGAGACGATCCTGGACATGTTTTTTTTTTATTGATATTCCAACTGACAATGAGAGTCTCATTAGTTAAATTTATACGTTATTTTATCCTCGATGTTCCCACCAATTACTATGTACGAGAGTTTCGTAATACTCCAATGACCAAAATTCTTTGCAAATAATTCGTAACTTCCAATGTTAAACTATACACTTCGGGCTCATATATAATATTTCTCTGAAAATGAAAAAGAAGAAAATCGAGGAGAAAACTGTCAAACTCGTTCGTTTGCGGAACGAGGGATATGGAGCTTGACATGAGAAAAAAAGCTTCTCATTAATTCCGGAATTTCTGACTGTAGAAATTAATTAAAGCAGAGAGAGAGAGAGAGCGAGAGATTGCTTGGGTGCGGAAGGGAGAGGAGAGAGGTCATGAGAGAATTGAAATTCAAACAATGAGGAAATCTGCTCGTTTCCCTCCGATCTACATTTCTCGCTATACAATTTTTTTTACATTAATTTCGCCAGCACAAAGTTGCCCTCTGCGCTAATACACACAGATATTAGGGTGTGTCGAAAATGGACTTTTTTTTTTCTTCGCTCCTATCACTCAAAACTTTAGATTTTGACATTAAAGAGGTCCTCGTTCAAGGAGGGCGCTGTAGCTTGAAATTTAGAGATCGCTCAACGAGGATTTAGGTTTCCCATCTAATTAACACGTAAAAAATATTGTTTTTCGTTCAAAATGATGTCAGGCAACTAAAAAATTGGCAATGTCTGTGTTTCTTGGCTTATTCGAAAGCATGACTCATCCCCTAAACGATGATAGGTCGTTTTTCGACTTACCTTGTTCCAATTTTTTTTTTTTACGCTACTTTTCGACCACAATAGTCAATAGTAAATAATCCAAAAAACTGGTAAAACATACAAAATTTCTCAAAATAAACATGGTTTTTTTAAAATAAAATTGAAGATACGGAAATACGGAATTCAATTTTATTTAAAAAAAAACCATTATCTCAGCAAAAAAAAAAAGTCGAAAAAATTTTGGGGAACCCAGTCATTTTTCATTTTTTAACTTTTAAACTCATGTTTCATAGTGAAAATTCGAATTTAAAACTTTTAAAATATTTTTTTTTGAAAAACTCAGACAATTTCCGATGAAAAATAGTATTACCGATATATATTTTTGTTTTTCAGTCAGATGAAAACTTTAAAAACGAAAAAAGAATAATGAGAAAAACGCAAAAATAGGCGTTTCTTTGTGTTACTTAGGTAGCAAAAGGTCTGAAATTTTCACAGTTTGTTCATTTCGATGTGCTTAAATTTGAAATGGAAATTTTGAGGCCCAAAACCCATGCCATTATTTGTGGAATTAGCTGTAGAGCAAATCTATGGATCGCGAAACGAAAGATAGGTTTGACGATGGTACGTGATATGTAACGTGAATAGAGCTCCGTATACTCTTGGACAAGCATACGTATATATAGGGCTCAATATAAATATCTGAAAATCCATGTACATATATATGATATGGTTAAATTTATAGAGAAGGAGCACATGAGCCAGAATGAGGCGTGTGAGCGACATTTAATTATTCCATGCGCATTCACGGAGGGTCCGTTCATTTTCCGTTCTCGTTTCGATATTATATATATATATATGATGCGAGAATGTCTTTGACAAGTATGCAAAGCACGTATAACGATGAGAAGCGATATGATGTGAAATGCGATGAAACGAGGTTGACGGTTCGAAGAGGAAGTGCACCTCTAGAGATGTGACTCGAGGAGTGACGGTAGAGAGCATTGCGCGAGAACAAATATATATATATATATATATATACATATATATATATATAATATATATATGTACCCTTTTGTACATCAAAAGACGTTATCGAGTATTATTTTGCAAAATTAAACTTGGCATTGCAAGACAAAGAATCAAAGAGTCCCAATTAATTATATATTGCCCTCATCCCCAGTCGAAATTTTGTCCCTGCATTAAACCTGCAGATACTAAACAAGCCCTCTTATATTAAGCGCGTTTTGGTCCACAAGCCCTATTCAGAACCTCATAGAGCTATCTTTTTCATATTTGTACACCTCTTTTGTGGTCCTTGACGTCCTACTATATAACGTATTCAGGTGCTGCTCCTCTCATGTGAGAGAGCCTATTCAAAGTTTTTAGGTTCTCGAAAAGTACGATAGTACAGTAAGTATATATATAGCGCCGAGAATTTAGACAAGCACCAACTGCATTGGCACAAGTTTTTATGTAGTTTCTCTGCGCCTCAGGCGAATGCGATACAGACATGCCAAGATGCCTGTGAAATTTTTGGAACATGGAACCGTAAAAAGAACCCGGAGAAGTTCAATGTATAGGAATACCCGAAATTAAAATAAATGTATATATTTGCGTCACAAGATAGGGAATTTACTATCGTAAAATTGATTAAAAATTCCCCGCACAGTGTGCTGTGTACAACACTATTTTATTTTCTTGATTTCGTTCAAGTGAAACCCATAAATCTATAAGAAGAAGAAGAAAAAAAAAATCAGTTTTCCAAATATACGTACAGAAGTTTGCTTTGGAGATCGATGGAATTCTCGAATCTCTCCTAGAGGGCTTGAAAGGAAAGAATAAAAAGTATTTTCAAGGGAACAAGAGACGATCGCAGGTCTTGCGAGACGACGACAGTTGCGAGTGTACTCGCACGCACGATCGGTTCTCGAATTTTTCCAATCGAGTACATCTCGCTTCGAGCACATTCTTATACCGGCACCAATGAATTTCGTTTTTTATGTCCCTTTTCCCCCGTGATCTCCTCCCGGGAAACGAAAAATACCCGATGAGAAGCGTGTGCGCGTTGCCCTCCCTTCCGTTCTGAGATTGGTCGTAAAATGAAACACCATATATATATTGACAAACCGTCGGCCAAAAAGGCAGCTTGAAGTTCCATTGAAAGGAATCATCGGATATGATGAATTTTCCGGTATAAACTTTTACCTTGAATCGATATATATATATATATATATATATCGGCAGAAAGGGCGATGCAAAAGTTGAAGAAATCAAGTTTAATTCAGACTCAATCTAAATAAAAAGCGTAAATATATTATAAAGACAAATTTCAGATCTAGGCTGGGGTCGTGAAAAATAAAGATATATAGGTTGAAAATTGAAAAGAAAAAAAAAAAGGAAATTAAATTGAAAGCTGAAACGTGCAGGCACGCGATGCAATCAGGGAAATGACATTACCCGAAAGTGCGAACGTGCTAAGAAATGCCGAGAAAATGAACGATATTTATATATCAACATGTTAGTCCAAGAGGGAGAGAGAGGGAAAGATAGAGAAAGAGAGACAGAGAGAGAGAGAGAGAGAGAGAGAGAGAGAAAACGTGATTCTACCTCAGGTTGAATTTACGACGAGATAATTTCGGGGTGTAAAACACGAAGAACACATCTTGGAACGAATTTATGAGGATTGGGGTTGTAGCAAGAGAGCTACCATCCGGGCCGTAGAAATATAGGGCACTAGGTGCAGTTTGCTGCTGGCACAGCTGCACGAGATCGAGATACTCGAAGTAACGGGGTGGCACAAAACTGGGCTGCCCTTAGAATTTGTACATGGTATATGCACGAGTTTCTCAAAGTCGTAAGTCAGCGAGACAAAGTTTCAAATTCTCTTTCCATTTGAAGAGAAGGCAAAGTAAGCTTTCTCTCTCTCTCTCTCTCACTCTCTCTCGTCTGTAGGGTGTGATCTTAAGTCGAGATTCTCATGCAAGTCTGGTGATCGTTAATCCCCCAAAGTTGATTCACGACTTTCCCCTCCGACTCTCAACGTCCAAAGGAGTTCTGCGCTTGGGATGTAAATTTCATGAAAACACACAGATAGCCAGATTCGAAATGTCGATTAGAAAATCTTGATCGTATGCCTATGATCCTGAGATACGGGAATAATTTTTTTTCCGCTTCATTTGACGGAATTCAAATTACCAAAAAAAAAAAAAATCCATTTGATGGAGGGATTTTTTTTTTTTTCGGATGATCTATTCAAATTGAGAATTCGAGACGTTCGTTTGGAATTAAAACTCAACGAAATTAAACATTATAATTTGAAATTGGAAAAATCCTCCAGAATCGTTGCATCAATGAGAATAACCTTCGCATTGGGTGTACGATCTTAAAACCTTTTTTTAACCGATCGAATGTTATTTTATAATGTTTACATTTGTACATTGTACATTTATAATGTACACAATGGCAATTTCTTGATTGATACGAGAAAGAACGCGAGCACATGCGCGTGAATGCAGCTCAGACTCTAGAAAACGAAAGTGATTGAAGTTTATCTTTTTTTATTTGTTTGTTTAAATTTCATTTTTTTCGTACGCATCTCTCGTATGGATTGCACAATCCTTGAGATAAAAATCAATCAATCCCCCATAATATATCAGTGACATTGGTCTTCGCAACTGTAAGGATTTATCGAAAAATTCGTCAATTCTAGTGATCAATGATTGATGGGCTCTGTATCGTTTCCCTTCTCGTGAGCCAAAACGCCTCGAGATATTGTTTCGAGAATCAACGATGATGCGCACACATCGCCCCCGCGCCATCTCCCCTCCCTCCGTAACGTAATTATTGGTCGTTGCGATATCGATTTTCCAAATTCTCAGCGTCAAAACTTCAGTGTTAGCTGATGCACTTTTAACGTAGAGGCCTCCTGAGGGGGTCATCATCGGCCTTGCAATCAATTATGTAAATCTTCGAAGAGATAGGAAAAAAAAAACCTAAATCGTACACGGATGACCACATAATTTTCATTAAAAAATAACATTTTATCATGAATTAATTAGGAACGATGTCTCGTGAAATTAACAAAAATTAATTAACAAAAATTCAGAGCCGGGCAGTACTTCAAATGGCCAATACTTGCGATGTACTGGAAGTACAGTACTTGAAGCACAAAATTACTTAAAAAGTATTTCAAGTATTGTACTTAAATTTCCAAGTACTCGACCTGTACTTTGATTATTTGTACTTAAATTTTCAAGTCCATATATCATGTACTCAAAGTATTTGCAATTAAAATTCCAAGTACTTTTTTGCACTTCAAATACTTTTCAAGCACTGAGTATGAAGTACTTTTGTTTCAAGTACTTGATACCTAAAAAGTCTCGCCTCAAGTACTTCAAATATTTAGTACTTGAAGTATCGAGTACTTGAAGTACTGAGTACTTTAAGTACCGAGCACTTGAAGTATTGAGTACTTGGATTACTTTGTACTTAAAGGATTTACGGTACTTTTCACTTGAAATACGCGGGTACTTCAAGTACTCACAGTATTTTGTACTTTGTACTTGAAGTACTTTTTGGTATTTTTCCCAGGTCTGAAAAAATTTCATCTTTTTGCTTGTAAAATTAAATCATTATTTCGACGATAATTGCGAGACTCTTTTGTCGAATTTGTCGAATCGACGAAGCACACACTTTATCGCCAACTCCAGCCTCGTATTTTGACGTTACAATTACGAGCTGCTGTGTAATTTACGATTAAACGAAGAGCAGTTTTCATACGTGCGTTTGCTCGAGTACGTGCTCAACTATATATGAGAAAACTCAAAGATAGATAGAGTCGGCTAGTAGTATAAGGGTTTTGCGTCCTTGATATATACAACTTTGGCGCGACTTATTTTCGCAAAACGCAAAGTTTCAACGATAATGGCGTGATAGAGGGCTCTCGCTGGTACAGGAAAGAATCCGAAGATTCCGCGGGATGAGAAATGTGAGCACATATAGAGAGGAAAAAAGTTTTGTATTACGGAAAACTTTGCCTAACATATTTTCCACAATCTGCAGAGGCAACCCTCCCTCTATTACCTCATGTCTTTCGACCTCTCATGTTTTTATTCTCATCCCTTTGACTCGATGTGAGACGCAGCTATAGAGCAAAATTTACCAAATGCTGACCTCTCACATAAGTCGATTCCCTCAGCGAAATAAAAATTACAAGAGAAATTGAAAAAAAAAAAGAAAAAAATAAATGATAAATTTGTCTTCTCATCGATATACCTTATCATTATTTACTTAATGAAATTTTATGAAAATTTTTTGTTCGAAAAATGCGAAATACAAACTTACTTACCACTGTATTGTCAAGTGTCGCAGAAATTCAGAGATTTTGTGACGAAATTGAAAGGAGATTGCCCAACTCACGAATTTTGTGAGTTGCGTATGTTGTGTTTCCTTTTTTTTTTTTTCTTTCTTCGTCGCTTATAACATAGTCGTATTACTATCCAAGTGCCACATTCGAACGAAAAGACCGTCGTAAACTTCAGTTTAACCAAGACACACGATATGCGAGGCTACCAGAAATAAAAAAAATAAAAAAAAATAGAGCCAAACTCGGCGAACCCGAACATTGGCCCTGTGTGCTTAAGAATAGCCCCGATAAAAGCGTCATAAAAATGCAAATTCTAAATCAGAAGCTTTTCTCAACTATAGGGAGAAAAAGTATCAGAAAAATAAGAAATAAAAAATAACGTACGAGATATTCCATCTCGATATGAGCCACTCGCAATTATTTATTCAAGATTTTTTTTTTTTCAATATTATTCATCCGATGATGAGTGAGAAAAATTGCGATATCCAAAATAATCATTCTCATCACTCTACAATTTTTTTTTTTCCTTGCGTTTAATTAAATTTGACAAATAAAAGAAAAAGTATGAAAATTGATTTTTCGTGCTTATTCAATTATCTAAGAAATCTAAGGCGTTTGATGATTTTTATTCCTTCGATCCGAAAAGCTGTGAGAAGAGAATGAAGATAAAGATGGTTATGAACAAAAGTGAGAGAGGGGCGAGAGAGAGAGAGAGAGAGGGAAAACAGCTGGGAATGCGGAAAACGACCAGGAAGTTTTATAACCCGTCCTTTTTTTTTTACTTCGTTTCCTCCAATTCTCATCCTAATATAGATGTATTCCTGTATAATAACGATAAAAGCTCATATAATCCTTGTTCCCCTCACGACGGAAATTTTCGCAGCTTTCACTCCACCCCAATTCTCATTCCACATGAATTATTATCGTTTCTCCTCTCGTTTATATCCGTAGTTTTTCGAGTAAAGATAAAAAGTAAAAAAAAAATATTTCTACAGCTTCGTCGATACCCTCGCAAGGTTGAAATTTTTCTTTTCTACGGAAAAGTTTTGCACCTGATGAGTATCAGTTTGAGGGGAAATTGCGCTTAGATTTCGCGAGAATCAGCATATATATATATCGAAACATATCTTCAGAATAGGCTTGAATATTTTCAAAGTTGGGAGAAAACGAGGGCATGAATTATTTAAAAAAAAACAAATCTAAAAAGCTCTCCACACGTATATGTATAAGCCACTATGTACTCACTTCTGTGTCCTTTATCAAGAAGCTGAGGATCCCTTCGCAGTACGACCCTCCGCTTAGGATTCACCCTCGAGACTGGAACAAAAAGATGAAAAAAAAAAATACTTTGATCTCTCATTCCAATTGACGATATTACAAACGAGAACCTCGAATTATCGAGATCGTTAACGGCGAAAGCCTCTCATTTGATTAATCGCGAGTTTGCGCTTCGAGAAAATTCTTTTTACCCCATATCCGTTAGCCTCCCTTATATTCAAGACTATATACCTCTACGCTTAATAACCGATGTGATTCACATCAGAGAGAATGAGAGAGGGGGAGAGCCTCAAGGGCTTTGAGTCTCGGTAGATAAAATTTATCATCCAATCTTTGGCTAATATCGACATGGGAATAATCAGGATTGTGACTCGAAAGTGTTAAATATGAAGACAGGACCGAGAACAAAAGCGATATAGATCTTTTGCGTGAAGAGTCTTAAGGTATGGCAGATACGTCTCTAAGGCCTTTATTTTAAAGGTCTATTACAATATAGTGGTGGGGCTGGAGTGGAAATGTTACTGTCAGTAGAAAGCTTGGATTATTGCCCAGCAAATTCCTCATTGTCGTTTTTTCAAATAAACACGGTACAGTTGTAACAGGAAAGTTGGTGAGTCACTGCGAAAAGTTTGCGCGCAGGATTTCTCAAGACAGACTCATTCGATTGAGCTGAAATTTTTACGAAGTGTTGAAAGAATGTGGTGAATCAAAATGACGAACCAGTTTTGAATTTCACTGAGAATTGACCAATTGGCGGAGGATTAAATATTTGTTGCTCGATGTTTTGATTTTTATTGGTGTACAATGAACTGTATCGTAAAAATCAATCAATGGATCAAGTTTCTAGTTCATCATTTCAAAATGGATGAATTGAGCAATTTTTAAGCAAAATTTGATCAAGTTAGGTCCAATGATTCTGATGATATCGTGCGTGCAAGCTTTTCGCAATGACTTACCAACTTCCCTGTTGCAGCTAAACTAATGTTCATTTGAAAAACGTCAATTTTTACCCAAAACTGGACAAAGTACCTGAAAGTACTTCAAGTACAAAGTATAAAGTACTGTAAGTACTCTAAGTACCAATTAGTTCAAGTACTGAGTACTTGAAGTACTAAATATTTGAAGTACTTGAGGTATAAAGTACTTGAAATACGTCAAGTATCAAATATTTGTCAAGTTTTCAGGTATACAACTCGTAAGTTCTAGTACTTATATTTGATTTCTTATGTACTCTTTAAACTCATTTGATTTTGATTCGAGTACTTTTTGTATCAAAACATATTTTCCCATTGTACAATTCACTCAGATTAGGCAGATTGGAACAGAAATATCTAAACGAAGAATTCGAAATAATTTCAAAAATTAGCATTGACGATTGTAATTAAGATTTATTTAGCTGCAGGTTTGCAAAAGAAAAAAAAAACGAATATAATACACGGATTGTTAAAATCGGAGCCATGCATTGGCAATGTCACCGTGAATACCGTAGCTTGAGCCTTTGAACGATCATTCCTTACGATCTTAAGCAAAAGATGGCGCAGAACGTTCTTCAATTATATATTCAAAGGTGTTATACATGCAACCATTCCCAAGACGTATTCAAAAGTACTTCATACTTGGCACTTGAAAGAGTACTCGAAGTACAGGAAAGTACTTGAAAATTTAAGTACAAATACTTAAAGTACAGGCCGAGTACTTGGAAATTTAAGTATAGTACTCGAGATACTTTTAAAGTACTTTGTACTTAAAATACTGTAATTCCAGTAAATCGCAATTACCGGATACTCGAAGTACTACCCAGCTCTGTTTTCACCCCAACTCCACCACTAATTGTTGTAATAGATCTCTAAAATGAAGGCTCTAGAGACGTAATGTGCCCCCTTATGGTCGAAAATATTCAAGAGGAAGAGTAAAGTTGAGAGACAAATTATGAAAGAGTAAGAGTGAGATAGCCATGGATTTTATAGAGTTTCACGAGATTTTCGCACAGATGCCCATAGTGACTTTACGCTCGATCGAGCGTAAAGCACGATTACACGTCGATGGATGTGAACGATCGCGAATATTCTTTTTTTTCTTTATCGCTCAAGCTCGAGCTCTTGGCTCTGTGTGAAGCATCATTTTTTTTTTTTTTTTTTTTTTCGGTGCACCTGAACTGCCCCATTTCATATACACGCGGTTCGGAGGAAAAAAAATCATTTGACGAAAATTAAAAAAAAAAAAAGATGACGAAGATATCGAGGAGACTGTCAATAGCGTGGTAAAATTTTAAAATATATATTGGGCTGTAATTTTCAAGAGGAAATTTATGCAAATAGCGTTGAATCTTCCCTGAAGAATTTATTGCAAATGGATTTTGAAGAAAAACAAAAATTAAATCGGTAATCGATTCGAAATTAATTTTTAATTTTTGGAAATTTCATTTCGATCGTTCGAACATTATAATGACGTTTTTATTCTCCGATCGATGGGTCTCTTTTATCAGGCGAATTTTCATCGAGTTTCGCTCTAATCACGAGATTCCGTTTATCATGATAATCATTATATTGTTGAATTAATAGGAAAAAAAAAAGTCTGAATCGTCGAAAAGCCAGACAAAGATGGGGGGGATGCAATTTACGATATAATGGAGGTCGATTACCGATCGCGTTCGAGCTATACCGTTGTTATCCATCTATAAAATATACATGCATATATATATATATATATAAACGCTACTGCGATAGTACGAGGGACGGAGATGCAATTGCGGTTACGTGAATCGTTCGGTGAGAGCAGCCCGGGGTATCGCATTATCGAATCGTATTGCCCGCGATTTCGCGAATAGGATTTGCGTGGTCGGTTTAGTTATAGTTTTGTTATTCAAAGCCATTGAATATATAATCTCACATGTGTGGTCGCGAGAGAGAGAGAGAGAGAGAGAGAGAGAGAGAGAGAGCGAGCGCGATTTCACTGATGAAAATGATATTATGTTTGCATAAATTCACTTCTATCTCCTCCAAACGCGACAGCAGTTCCATAGTACACACTTACGCGTCTCGGATTATGTAAAACGTTCGTTACTCCTCGTCCTCTCGTCGTTAAATCGAATCCAATTATCTCTCGATCTTTCACCCACTGTCATGTATTATTCTCGATTTATTTTACGATAAAATACGTTCCCCAGATTTGACGAATGATATGTATGCTTATCGCGAAAAATTTGCATCCATCTATGGCGCAAATTGTCCCTTTAATCATTTTGAAGAGTAATTGCTTTTCGAGCAAGCCCAAATTTCATTGAATTGGAACGATGGTAAATTCCTTTTTATTTTTAAATAAATAAATAAATAAATTGTATTTGTTATTCGTGCGTCGAGTAATTGGAGAATAAATTTATTCCCGATTGGCATAATTCTGGAAAGAGAAATAATAATAATAATAATAATAATAATAATAAATTGACGAAACTCACTCAATTCACTGTCGACGTCGTGAATAACAATTTTTATTCCTTCGCCATCGGCGAGGCTTCCCTGTCGCGGCAATTCCCGATCGTCCTGTACCGCTACACGTGCCACAGCTTGCTGCGTTGCCTTCGCTGATCCCTGCGCCGATGTCAATCCCCTTATGGCATTGATATCGGGTCTGAAAGAAAGAAAAATACAAATATAAAACAGTGAATTATCGAAACGCGAAGAATCTTGGACAACGGAGCGGCGAAATATATTATATGACATAAATGTAAAATAGGATTTCGACACAAAAGTTCATACTGTCCGGATTCTAATTTAATGGAAATTTCTCTTTCTCATCGTCGCGAATGAGATTTTTTTTTTCTCGCATTTTATTCGTTTGTTTCTTGAGATTAACGAGTTCGGTAAACTGCAGATATGTGAGCATTGAAGGATAATGATAATGATCAGAGCTGATGGGCAAAGTACCTGAAAGTACTTCAAGTACAAAGTACTGTAAATAATTTAAGTACTCGTGTATTTCAAGTACCAAGTACCTTGAATACTTGAAGTACCAAGTACTTCAAGTATTCAAGTACTTCAGTAGTTCAGTACCAAGTACTTCAAGTACTGAGTAATTTTAGTACTAAATATTTGAAGTACTTGAAGCAGTAAATATTTGAAGTACTTGAAGTATTAAATATTTGAAGTACTTGAGGTACCAAGTACTTGAAATACGTCAAGTATCAAGTATCAAATACTTTTCAAGTTTTCAGTTATACATCTCGTAAAAGTTCTAGTACTTATATTTGATTTCTTACTATTTTATTTCGATTAGAGTACTTATTGTATCAAAATATATTTTCACATTGTGCAATTCACTCAGGTTAGGCAGATTGGAATAGAAATATCTAAACGAAGAATTAGAAAAAATTTTAAAAATAGCATTGACGATTTGAAAAAAAAATATATATATATATAATACACGGATTGTTAAAAACGGAGCCATGCTTTGACAATGACACCGTGAATACCGTAGCTTGAGCCTTTGAACGGTCATTCCTTACGATCTTAACCAAAAGATGGCGCAGAACGTTCCTCTATTATATATTCAAAGGCGTTATACATGCAACCATTAACAAAACGTATTCAAAAGTACTTCACACTTGGTACTTGAGTGAGTACTTGAAGTACAGGAAAGTACTTGAAAATTCAAGTAAAAATACTTAAATTACAGGTTGAGTACAATACTTGAAATGCTTTTCAAGTACTTTGCACTTCAAGTACTGTACTTCCAGTAAATCGCAAGTACCGGGTACTTGGAGTACTGCCCAGCTCTGATAATAATTAAAAAAAGAAAAACAATTTACAGCATCGATTCATCAGTGCCAGTTATCTCTAATTTCCGGCTTCTTTATAGCGGTCCAAATTACCACTATATTTTCTCTCTATATACACGTTGTTATTCCGATAGCCAGGACACAGATGGAAATGATATTCGATAAATTTCCCCAGAGTATTGTATCATGAATTTTCCTGCGATAACCCATCGTAGAAGCAAAACGGGGGGGGGGGGGGGGGGGGGAGGAGATAAAATCCGATAGACATGGAAACCGATAGAAAGGGGAATTATATACATATATACCGCCAATAACGAGCCACGGTTTTCGGGAATAATAAATATTTGTCGTCGTATCTATATATGCCTCTCGCCTCATCGGCCATTAAACTTCATAGGCGGAAAAATCCCTTCTGGGTAGTCTCGTTTGTGAGTACGGTAACCCAGAATCTGAAGATATCAAGATGAAGATATATATGAGAGAGGGTAAGATAAGGTTCAAATATTATATGGAACTGAGAAACCGAACAATTAAGGTAGAATAGCCGGATATATTAAGAGGGGGATCGCGTGAAACATCGGGAGTATCAAAGATTTCATCGTGAATTGGATAGATAAGTGTCGAGTTTATGTTTGCCTCGCTCCGTGCGCGAGAAGTAAAAAATTTAGTCACGCGGAAAACGAGTGCAGATTAAAATCTGTGGAAGTGGAAAATTATTCAATTTCCGATTCATTCCGAAACGTATATAGGACAAGTCAATGAAGAAAAAAAAAAGCAATGTGAGAATTAGAAATTTTTCTCATTATCTTGCCCACGAAGATCTCTTTATGAGCAAGTGGGGGTTTTTTTTTCCCCCAAATTTGGCTTCCTCATAGAGAAAACTTTGTGAGCAATTAATAATGAGTATAATGTGCAAATTTCTCTGGACGCTTTTTTTTCTGAATTTGATTTCAACCGCTGTGAAATAACGAACACAAATTTTCCAATGAAATTTCGCAACTATAATGGCAATTTTTTGAAAATTTTAAACTTTTCTACAATCTCAATTCCTCAATCCATTCTTGCCGAATTCAATATCAACCTTGATCGTGATTAAACGTCTATTTGTGTATAAAAACAAACTTTTGGCTCATTAACCAAAAATTTGCGAAATTCACAGATTTTTTTTTCAAACAAAATCATAAAAAAATGTTAAACGCTTGAGGGATTTTCGTCAATCTCAGTGCCACGCATTCTTGTCCCATAACCTTTCCATGTACAAAATTTTGGCTCGATAAATTAGCTTAATAGCTGCAAAGTTATGAAAGTTAAAGCGACCACAGACATTTTTTTTTTAATTCACAATTCTATAAAATCCGAAACTGTTGAGCAGTTTTGACAAAGAATTGAATCAAACAATGGAATTTCGCTGCTCTACTTATATGCAAAATTTGGGTTAACATTTTGCGGACATTTTTTGTTCTAAATATGTTCTCTCGATGTTTCGACACATTTCGAATACATTGGCATTCAAAAACTCGAATTTCATTTTTTTTTTTTTTTTTTCACGAAAACAAAAAGCTTTCTCTGTGAGGAAGCAAAATACCGAAATTTTTATATTATTTATCAAAGACTTTGACGATGGAAAATTTTTCATTCGCATTATGAGAAAAAATCTTTATTTGAGCGTAGCTCTGACAAGAAATCTTATTAAGATTTCGCGTCTCGAAGGCATGCTCAAGGGTTGCACAAGTGCACACAATGGTATGAGAGATGGAAAACTTGTTGGTCTTCGGTCATGAAATACAATAAACCGACAGACTCCTCGTCTATTTTTTCTTTACATAAAAGAGAGAAAGAGAGAGGGAGAGGAAATGCTTTATCGCCAAGGGCTCTAAAATGCTCGACATGCCCTATAAGCTCTTGCTTCTTTGGCGTTTTTACAGCCAGAGAAATATTAAAAATAATGAAAATATACATATAGAACGAGCACGACACAGTCTCAAATTTTTGTTCGTATTAACGAGCATGAGAATAATGGAATTTATCGAAGAATATTTGAAAAAAGTATCTGTAGACTCCGAAATGATTGTATAATAATTCGGACAAGTCCAATCGCAATAGCAATAACTCTACCAAAAGTTAAACAAACTTATGACAATTTTCGACATTTTTGGCTAAAACTTGAATCGCCCACTGAGGCTCCTAAAACAAAAGTTAATCCCGACAGATTTTTCGATTGCTTGAATTTGGTAAAATAACAAATATCGAGCATCATCGTTATACAAATATTTTTTTTTTTCCATCCAAGTCCGCGTGTGGTATTCGAAGAAACGTGTCAATTTGATGCCCAAACGAAATAGTACAAAACCCTCTTCTATAAAGTCATTAACGTTGACTATACATAATTTCAATGCGCCCCCCCAACAAAATGGTCAATCTCAAACTAAAAGATTCTCTCGTCCGTCGTATAATTTATCCGAAGAATTTGGCAAGTTTGAAGCCAACTTTTGCTAGCGGAGAAAGCTTTTTACGAGCCACGAGAGTTTCGAAGACTATAACTTTGAAATTAGGGCCGAGGCTATAGTCGTTTACGCGTTATTCTCTCTTTCGTCGTCGTCGTCGTCTTTGGTGATTTTCGAAATGAGTTCAACAAGAACGAACATTCCAGTTTGCCTAAAGACACAAAAAGTGTGCATCTGTGTGTGTGTTTGTGTAAGAAAATGAGAGAGAGAGAGAGAGAGAAAGAGAGAGAGAGAGAGAGAGGGAGAGGTGTCCCCGACATTGCAAAGCGACGATGCGAGAGATGTGAACAAAGTATAAGAAACGCTATGAGAGGATCCTCGCGAATCATTAAGGCATCCGGTGTGCTAAGCCATGAACATAATCAGCTGGGATAAAAGTTTTTCGAGCTCGTTTTAGTTGTATACACATACATATATATATACGTACAAAGTTGATCTTTTACTCCCTTATTTTCTCTCCAACTTTGATGTCTCTGTACGGAGCAAAGGGCGAATAGGGAAAGAGAGAATCATATATAGCGGCGGTATAACGACGCTCTAGGGCTTGCGTAACCCGTGTCTCTCGGTTTCCATCACACAGCAAACTATATGCGGTAGCTCGAATACGGGATATATAACGC
Organism: Rhorus exstirpatorius; assembly: GCA_963564615.1. NCBI lineage: Eukaryota > Metazoa > Arthropoda > Insecta > Hymenoptera > Ichneumonidae > Rhorus > Rhorus exstirpatorius. The sequence continues at coordinate 9,125,255 of OY751313.1, forward strand.
ACACATGAACCGCAAAAGGCACGAGAACGGCAGTACAAAAGTTCGTCTATCCGAGGGAGCTAGCGCTATTGCGGTTGTAAC